>JAUZNC010024731.1:0-23052 GCA_034780395.1 Vannuccia rotundouncinata | reverse complement strand
AAGCCAGATAGGTCACGTGAATCTCTCGACCAATCAGAAGACGAATTGGTTAGGAAAGGCTCATCACCTACTACTGTCTATATTATCACCATTTCGCAGTTTAATTATTCAAATTTACTTGCGACATACCTACCTTTAAAACATCTAATTTCAGTACCCTTGATTGCCAGTAATTAATAATTTATTGAATATTTCCATATTATACTTTCAGGTATGTATTGATTTTTATACCCGCCAACATTGAAAATGTTTGAAATAAAGTATTAAGTTTTCCCTGCATAGAGAGAGATGGAGATACTTCACTATAGACTATTTCTGAATGATATACTATTATACAATCCTTTGGCACCTTGTCTATTTAACAGTTGGCACGTCTATTATATAAATCTCTTTTGTAGTTTACTGATTCTGTGTCTACACCATGTGACAATGATATTGATTATTTAGCTTTCTTTAAATACAGTATAATCCATCGTTCATTTCAAGGGTTCTCACTCTTCCTTAAGAACCCTTTAATTTTTTAATGCCCTTTGAGTAAACTTTTTTGCTAACATCCTCTAAATCCCCTTGAATTTTAATCTTATACTCATATTTATTGAGGCGTATGTATGTATGCGACTATTGTTTATTATAAGGCTTGTGCTTTAGTTGAATCATGTCATTTTACTATTGGATTGGTTTTTCATTGTCTTTTTTTTATTCTATACATTGTATTGCTGGGTACAAATAACGCAATTTCAAAGCTCCGGCACAATACACCGCATATAATCACTACATCCTATCCTGAACTACTATATTGTGTTTATAAATTACTTACAGTAGAAGAAAACCCGGTCTGCTTTTCAAAGTTCTTTTCTTCTCTATATATCTAGGGTATAGACTAGCATAAGCTGCCTTTGTATGGGCTTTTGTATGCTCCAGATACAGTGATTTTGATACAATTTGCTGCACTGGAGCGGTATTCAGCCAGCAGAGAAATCTGCGCTTGTGCCAATAATAACAGCAAAATAAACAGGCAAAAGTTCACTTGACGAGTTCACTTCTATTCGCTTGTACGATGGCTGACACCAAGAAGCGTAAACCTGCTTTTAATAAAATTGAGGAGGAAAGTATCCGAACGTTTAATTTAAAAATATAATTGAGACACCATTGTCTTCAAAAATAACTAAATAATATATAATAATAAATAAGTCGATGTGTGGAGCTCTATTACCAACCAACAGGGTCAACAGTGGCCCCGGGTCAAGTTGCGCTCGATCGCCAGCCGACGTTCTTAAGAAATTCAAAAACATGAAGTCGGCTTTGAAGGAAAAGTTGGCCCAAGAAAAGAAGACAAAATAAGGCGACACAATATCAAACAAATACTGTATTCCATCTTTTGTAAATCGGTATTTCTTGTAAATATTATTGTCCGATAGGTTTTCATCAAGAGTGTGATCTATTCTCTGCTGATAAATTTTCTTTTGCATCTAAGGTTATCATCAACAAAGTTCATATAAGCGGCCATTTTAATTTATGTTTTGCAGTAAAAGAAATCAGCACAATATCAATACTGTATACATAAATTGGCCTTCAATATAAAACCACATCAAACAAATATAATTCATGTTTATTGGCTAGTGACGCTGACTAACTTTGTAAGACACCTCTTGAGGTGACTGTCCATTACAATACAAATTATAGTCAGCAACTTAGTCTTCATTACCTGATTATAATATTTGTTTATTTGTTAGACTAATAAATGTAAAACTGAGTAATTAAAGAGCTAATTCATAACCGAATCACTATTTAAAAGGAGTTTTTTTTTAATGTTATCCCTTCAGAGGAAGCGAAGATGAGATTGAACAACGCTCAATTCTTTTCGTTGGAAACATGCCAAGGGGCTGGATCGATACGAATCCAGAGAAGGAACTGGAACGTGCTCTGGCTTGGGGTGGATTAGCGAATCCCAAAAAGATACAAGTGAAAACCAGGTTTCGTTGTGCATTAGACAGCTATGCATTTATCTATTTCCACAAACCTCGCGATGCTCATCAGGCCTATGACTGTAAGTGACTGAAAACATAATATAATTAACGGATACTAGTCAATATGAACAGACAACTGTTTTGATCCGAATCTTACCATAAGCCGGGTACTATTGTAGACACTAAAACAATCTTTGCGTGTAATTGACACATACGAGTTGTGGAAATAATGAAGGGCGATATTGCTGTCATCAACACACATTTAAAACGGTTTTGCATATAATTTAGGAATACTTCAATTTAGTCCAATTTCGTTTCAATGATATTGTGACATGTAACTTATTTCAATTGTTAACTATTTGTAATATTAAATTTCCTCTGATTTAATAAAATACAAATATAGTTTAACACGTCAAACGGTAAAATACAAAATTTGACAAATAATTTAATTTCTACTCTTAGTAGTATCTAAAATTAATTAGTAATTTCTATCTGAAATTTATAGTTGTTATTATTTTAATAAACAATTTTGTATAATATAATTCCGAGAATTTTGTATCTATTTGATTCCGTCAACTCATTTTTTTAAACATAGGTTTGTAAGTAACTATGTTAGGAACGTGTAATAATTCTCATAATTTTATTTTTACTAAATTTGACAGAAATTATTATTCCAAGGCATTTTTGTTATTATTGTCTGTTTGTTACATTGATATTATGTTTGCTATCTATCATATTCAGAACTTTAATGATTTACAAAATATAACATGCGTGTTGAGTTTACCAATTTGTCAAGTATCCATTTCCACCTAATTGAATTAAGCTATATCATATGAATGACTAAACTTGAATATTCGTTATAATTAGTAGAATTCCAGTGTAATTATCTAATATTTAAAATAAAATTTAAAACTATATAGAAATCCAGATAACATATTTTTGAAAATCTGGATTTTATAATACCGTCGCGTCGGTAGGTAAAATGACAGGTGAATATTTCAATTAATTTAGGTAGGAATAAGTTTGCTACCGGGAATTAATTATTTATAAAATTTTATATTAGGACTAATTATATCGTTATTATTATTGTAGTCCTCTGTTTTCAGATTTCCATGCTCACCCTGAATATTGTGAACTCAATGTTAGTTTTGGTGGGAGAGATTATTTTCTCAAGCGTCACCAATACACTGATTTGGGTAAGCAAGGGAGTTATTATACTAATCAATAAATGTATCATTAATGTGAAGATCATTACGGTGCTGTGGTTGAATTGTTTGAGAAAACTATTTTCTGAACAATTTTACTTGTGGATTAAAATTATTATTTTAGTGAAGAAAGTTTTGAAACAAGTCCAGTCGTTGTGAATATTTTAATTTGACCTAGTTATAGACGACATTATAAAATTGGTTTTAGGTAAACGTCAAATACTCTGGTTTTGTAGTTGTCATTGTAAATATAAAAATGAGAGAGACCTCGATCAATTAGGATATCAATGGTTGTAACTGTGTGCCATAATTAAGTATGTAGCAATTTGTTATTTTTTTTCATCAATGTTAATAGGCGGTTTTTTAACAAAGGAGCGCTATAAGAATAAGCATTGGAGGGATATTGTCAAGATTCCGTGTCAATATAATTACTTGTCCAAACAAACACAACATTATATTCCTTCAGCTAATGTTTGACTAGAGGCTTTCCTTCAGTGTTTACAAAAAGAATCCGGTACCAAAAGCAATAAAATTCTTACAAAGCATATTTTATGTATAGATCATTCTAAAACCACCATTTTAAATGAATTGTGATATAAACAAAAACGGTGGTGTTTTTAATATTGTTTCGTGTATGAAGTTGGTTTAAAATTTTTGTTGCGGGATTAGCAGCCTCTTTGAAGACTATAGGTTCGTTATCAATGTTGGGCAGGGAAGATTTGTCAAAGGAGGAATGTAATGTTTGAAAATCCAGGGTATGTTTGATTTAGAAAGGTAGTGAATGAAATTTTTGGCCAAGCATTTTAGTTATTATGAAGTAAAGTTTGTTAATTAATCAATTGTTGTCATGGCATACATTTTATCTTTGGAAAAAAATAATTGAAAACATATCTTAATTTAGTGTTATTAATATTAATAATTTAAAGGGGAAAAATGTTACAGAATATTTACCTTAATTTAGAATCATCATAGCTCTTAATAGCAGTCAATAAAATTGCGATACCAGATGAGTAACTTAAATATTAAATAAAAATTTAAATAATTATATATGAAAGCGATATCTATATTATGATTAAGGAATGCTTGAAAAACTGTTTTTGACTATAATTCAAAGCTATATATTATATAGTTACTAGTAGTAATCATAACATATCGCTGAGGTCATGAAAAATATAGTTATTATTAGTCAAATACAATTAATAGTCAATGCCTATAGTTAAAAATATTATTATTTATGTGAGTAAACATTGTGAGGCGCAGTCATTCTTATCAGACTGTTAATGGGTGAATCAATATTCAATATCGAATATTTTATTCGAAAATTCAAGTCAGTTAAACACTTGAAATATTCTTTGAAACAGTGTTTAATTTATACGTGTCAAGTTGCGTGTTCTCGAAGTACTACTCTTGCTGAAGTTATGTTGAATAATCGATAGTTTTTATTTTGCATCACCGTTTTATCACTAGTGCTGAATTCTTATATGTATACACTAAAACAAAAATGTTGATTAAAATATGTTACAGGCACTTACTTATATTGGCACTTTTGTTGGGTTTGTTTTATATCTTGTGTCGTGTTCATTTATATTAAACAATTTTTAGATAGTCCTGAAACTATTTTATTGTAATTAGTAGTATTTTTTCAAAAGATTGTAAATAATGTCCTCATGTTTTTATCAAAAAATCTTGTGTTTTTATGTTAAAGCAAGCTGTTGCTCTTTAGTTTAAATACAGCTTACCTTCTTTAAAGTATGCAGACAATATTTAAACATTTTTAAAATTATTAATATACTAAAAATAGTATTAATCGGAGTAATTTCCGATTATGTAATTAAAACTTTTCGATTATTAATATTTTACAAAACTTAATTATAACAAAATGAAATATAACTTTTGCCTACTCCGTTTAAAACGGACGCGTCTAATTAAATCCGGTTGATTGTTCAAACTGAAAGAATCAATATTGCCTTGCAATCTTTTCTGTATATTAAATATCACCTATAAACAGGACCCTTCCACAGTCCCTTACAAGGTATTATAATGTGTTTAATTGGTCTTTTTGAAGTAACAGTAAAGCCAACAGCACATAAAGTAACAAATAAACATTACATTGCGCTGTGTGTATATGGAAATAAACTTGGATCACCATAATATATGGACTTCTTCTTTCCTAAAAATGTAGATTTGTTTAGATTTATGGTTTCCAGGTTAAGTGTAATAGACTTTTTTTGTAAAGTTCACATTTTGATAATCAAGCTTTGGCAAAAACATTGTTCACCGGAGGAGATTCATACAAAAATCATTGATAATTTTCTATACAGAACTACTTATATTAATTATGAGAGACTATACACACTTTATGGGGCCTTTTTTCCAAATTATACAGGATAACCGCGCAATGTTTTTTGATCATTATTGTTTAAATTATAAAAATGTGTTAAATAGATTTTTAAAAGGACTGACTTTTTGTTTTGGTATTCTATGAAATTGATGACAATCTGAGAACTATCTTGGTATAATATTGATAGTTTGATTGCTTCTGTAATGTTATGTTTTATCACTGCAACGCGTTGTATTATTTATATTTTCTGATTGTTGACAAGTTTTATGTGTTGTCGTTATACAAAAAGTTTGTATAGCCTAAATTCTTAACTACGATACTGTATGTTAATTTAAGATTAAACAAATTTTAACATACCTATATTTAGAACACTTCCTGTCAAAAAAATACAATGTCATTCATTTAAAAAGACTTAAAAGCACCAGCCTTCTTCAGGATTAGGATATATACGAAATCGGGAATAAAGCAAGAAAGAAACACCTTTTAAATGTCAGAAATTTAGAGTATTTGTGGAAATATTTGACATATAATATAGCAGCCTTGAATGTTCTCATTTATTAGTCCTCTTTGTAACGTTTGCAGATTGTAGCGTACTTTGAAATGTTCTCTTACAGACAGTCTGCCCGAAGTGATGGCAGAAGTTGGCGCCTCCTCATCTAGCAGATTGGTCACTCAGGGTGTCATTTGCTCCTCACCTCCAGGACCGCAATATCATGACTCACAGGACGACTTTGGAGCCTTACTCGAAGCACATCGAAATCGTGTATGTTATGGTTATAACACCTAGACGTATAAGTGGACTATTTTCCTTATATTTTTACTGTTTCATTTGTAATAATCTATTTGTGTCATATGTGTCTTATATTTCATTCTACAATGCATCGCTTTCTCTACAATTTAAGTGTGTGTTAATTGCACTATTGTTTGTACAATTGTTCTTCTCTTTGCTTATTTTGGCAAAATTTTTTTTTCCTCTATTTCTTAGAATTGTCTCATAGGAATTTAATATCTTTTTCACTGTTTTTAATGAATAAATTATGTTAAACCATTGTATAAATTCAAGGTAGTTATTCAATAAATTGCTCTATTATTATTATTGATGTCTATTATTATTGAGCTCCTTAAGAAACATTTTTTTTTTAATTTAAATTAATTTAACCACCAATAAAATAGATTAATGAGCACTGTCAATTTATCGTTTTTATCGATTACTGGAAGTGTTGTTATATGTAGGTAAAGAAATATTTCATAAAACATTGATTATATCGAAAATTGAGCTCTAATATGTTCTCGATTTCCAAATAAATCCAGTTTTGAAATTAATATCCTACTGAACTAGTGAAATATATTGGTTAGTATTGTCATAATTCTTCACAAGTGTAAAGTAAAAAGGTGTCCAGTGCCATCTTTACATTAAAGACATCTCAAAACTAGACGTCAGGAAATATTAAGGCAAGAAGAAAACTATATAACTATTAAAATATAAAAAGATTTTTTAAATGTATAGTAGTATTCATCATAATGGAGAGCAACCTAGATAACAGCCTTTTATTGTATTCTGGTTAAATATCTGGTTTTCATGAAATTAAGACAACTCATATTTTTCGCCCTTTTGAAAAAATGTTGCATGTCATTATGATTTTTTGTGCTTTCTGCACATTACAAGAAAAATTGAATGGATAGTTGGTAAATATTTTAAAATTAATAGTTTTCATTCCAGATAGGTACATTTGAATATAATAGTCAGTTAAGCTTATTTAGTATTTATAGCTAAAATTGTGTTATTATTAACTAATATCTATGTGGAAAGTATAAAACACTGTAATCTATCCATCTAATTTTTCTTGTAATGTTTACAAAACACAGGTGATTATATAACAGTATGCAGAATTTTTTCAAAGGGCGAAAAAAAACGCTTATCTACTTAAAACTATGTATTTTCATGAAAACCAAAGATATTTCTCTTATTCTTTAATATGGGAAAACAGTAAAAGCTCTTGAGCTCCATTGTGAATGTTTGAATTCTTTATATAATATATATATATATACATAGTTTTCTTGCCTAAATTTTTCCTAGAAAAGATGTCTGTCTCACGGACTATTTATAAATGATCGGTATTTTTAATTGTGATCTGCTAATTGCATGAAAAACGTTCCATATAGGCGGTTATTGCACAAAAGTCTTAGCTTTCAAATTACCTATGGATTGCTGCGGGCGTCAGCGAGTTTAATAATTGTTCAACAAAGATTCTATAAATACCGATACAGCGCAACATTCAATAATTGTAATCATAAACGTCTAAATTCATTATATCTTTTAATTTAGACATGGACATAGACCATTAACTCAAATTAGTACGTGGATAGATATAATGTGAAATAAATGTAATTATAATAAAAAAATAATCGCATCAATATTTTATTACAAAAACTCGATTTCATTAGTTACAATGTTGGAAATAGGTTAACGAAACTAAGAGAGATTCAGTGGCAGATCCAGGATTTTTCAAAGGGGTGACTTCTGTCTGAGAGAGCACCAAAAGGCCTAAATTATAGGTATTCTGTAAAATAGATATAAAATGTCTCCCACGCCCTAAAATATGTCAAATACCCTTTTAAAAAATGATGGTAAACTGGATAAAAATTGTTTTCTGGAAGTCGGTTCACATTCTTTTCTTTTTTTCTGTTTCCAAATTTTATTTGTAGTTTAAATGTTTGTATAATCCGATTTGAAAATAAAGATAACGAACATAATGAAATGATACGAAAATATTTTTTATAATATATTACGTATAAATATTGATTACAATATATATTATTAATATTACATTTATAAAGTCATATAAAATCTACTTCACAAAAAAATTGTGATATACTAATCGTGATACAATAGAAAACGAACATTCAACATAATGACATTTATAAATGAATATTTTTTCCTCAAACATGTATTTGTATATGTGGCATTGTACTGTATGTCATAAAATCATAAAATGTCATTTATAACAATTTTATGATACGAACAATATGTAGCAATTATAAAACTGAAACAGTATTTTACATTATTCACAGCTAATGGTATTGATCGAGCTATTGAGAAATACAGAAAAGTAGTTGTCAAATGGAGAATTGTTTATTGTATTATACATTAATTACACATAACTTTCCAAATTTACTTGTATCAAAATAAATGTGAAATCTGTAATAAAATAGTTGAAATAATAAAATTAATCATTTTATCTAACTATTAATATAAAACAGAACTCTTAATTAACATAAAACACGTACGCTCCTCTGCAAGCTATATGACTTTGAATAAATATGTAAATTTAATGTAGTATTTATTGGTCGGTATAATATTATAGCATATAACATTGAAAACTGCTAATTGAGAATAATTTTGCTTACTTAATGAGCAAATTTAGGTAATAATTATAGCGATAATAATATTTGATAATATTAAAATAATTCTAAATTGCGAACCTTAACTTCAAAATACTAGATTTCATATATTCTTTAGCTCTATTTTATAATTTTTCTTACAACGAACACATTAATTATAATATTACTTTCACAAACTGTGTTTATATCTAGTGTCTAACTTCAATTGTGAAATAGGTGTAGCTGATTCAGCATTATGTTAATAACATTGAGGTTATAATTAATCTAATAATAAATTAAGAGACGAAACTAGTGGGTGCTACAAGATATAATTACTGATTTTCACACAATTTGTTTTTATATTTTATTATATAGTCCAATGTAAACGATAGAATATCAAGAATTAAAAGTTATAGATTTATTTATGTCCATGTCTAATTTGAAATATCTATTAAATGTATTTCTGCCTGATAATTTTAAATTAAATACGTTTATAAATTTCAGATAAAATTTAAATTTTCAGTCAGTAAAATCAATAACAGTAGGATTTCTATATGAGTTTATCAGACAGAAATCCTATATTATTATTTTTATATATACATTTTGTATTCATTTAATATCATTATGGTTAAGCTTTTTGAATGAATAGATGTGTTATACCAGAGCAATGAAAATATGTAATTGGAATAATTGAAATAAGCTTTAAATCATTTTAATATCTGATTTATTATCCATATTTTATGATATATAGCTGCTAGAGTTAAGTATATAGAGCAAATAAACTATATTATTAATCTATATGTATTATAACTTTTTAATAATGGGTATAGCCAAACAATAAATATTAGGAGCGCGCTTGTTTGATCGAGCTAATATTTTTCAGTGTACATTTTTTATTATATGCTTATTAATAGTTAAATATTGCCAGATGTTGAGTGACAAGCTTTTTTGTAATTTTATATTTTTAATCTATAATCTAGTAGTATTAAATAAAACTAAGGAATCATTTATAGGTTAGAAATAAATAGATACATATATCATTTTTTATATACTTTTTACAAAAAATGTATTATCATACGCGACGCCAGCGATAGTCGAACGACCCCTTTAAACAGAGACAACGGCGCCCTTCCATAAGTATAATAATAATTTGAAAATTGTACAGTTTTCCCGTAATTTTTTATTCGGCGTCATTTTTCATTAATGCGACTCTTCGTCGGAAAATCCTAGTGGCTTGTGGATTATATTACAATTTGATATAGCAATTATTAGCGGTCGTAACATAAATACAACTATAATACCATGCATGTTAATTATTCAAAGTGTGGAATAAAACTATAACTTAACATATAGCGGCACATCTTATATATTTTATCAAAATATTCTATAAATTTAGTTATATTTGATGACAATTTGCATATTAATGCACGATCAATAAATGACTTATATATCGGAACTATATTACATTTTTCAATAGTGGTGTGTTATATTATTTATACGTTTACTTTATTCTGATTACTACAATGACTGTAGGTCAGATATATTTGTTGCCAATTTCGATGACTCATCGCCATACGACTAAAAAACCTGTATCCAACGCAATTCTTTACAATGACTATTTACTTTAATTTGATGTTCCTTTTTTTGTCCCTATTTGTATATGTAGATTTATATTGTGTTCTATTTGTTAAACAGAAACGATTTTTATTAAGAAACATTACCAAATATTACTTTTAAAAATAGTTGGAATGCATAATTTCACACTATTTAAAATTTATAGCGTCGATCGTAACAAAATATATTTTTCAACAAATATTTTCAAGTTTATGATAATAAATTTGTGGTTAACACAAAGTTCGTGAGCATATAGCTTAACAAAGTCTTATATAGAGTATAGTAAATAATTTGCGTCGGAGCAATATGTTTGTACCTGAATTCGTATAATATTCAAATAGTTTTGTTTTACCGGTCGGGGGGCTTTGCTAGATAAGAAATATATAAATTTATGTTGTGAAGAATTCTAGCTAAATCTTTTAATACGTATATGGTTGAGTTTTTCAAAATGATACAATTATATTTATTTAAGTTATATACTCAATGACGCTTTAAATCATTAGAAGATTTTGAAGGTATTTGTAACTATAGGAATATACCATATTTTTAAATGTATTTATACATGTAACACTATATATACCTTATAAGAAATGCAGTTATATATACTATATAAGGTAGCAATTGTTCATTGTATTTGTTATATTGATTGACCTCTACAGTAATTTAAAAATATGCTATAAGATTTTTGGTTTTCTTTTCTGCTCGAAGTAATTAAGGAAATAACCATAAAATCGAAAAATAATTTGGTAATTCACGATGCAAATAGATTATTTGACAATTTGAATATATTCGCACGATTTTTATAAATAAGAGATTATATCAATAGGCACATCGTGGTATAATTTATATTGAGACACAGAAATAGTATAAAATTAGATATTTCCGATTATCTAAACTTAATTTTACATTTATCATCTACCAGTACTTGATATCTTAGCTATAGGAATTATTTTTTCAATTATAAAATAGCGCATTATATATGAAAAACATTCGAATGATATAATTTACATAAATTAATTCTACGATTATCTTATGTAACAAAACGCATTATCCCACGCGTTTAAACAGCATTTTTGTCAGGACCATAGAGTAAGGACCATGCAAATAAAGTTCCTAATACCCGAATGAACGTTATATCGGAGTACGTTATATAACGAATTATGCAGTATATGGTAATTAGCCGATATTTACGGAAACCCAGTTAAATAAAAAAGCAAAAGTAATTCAATTGCTTTGTAGGTATGTAAAGAAAAAAATACTACACAGAAATAATAAATAAACATTTTTAAAAATACTTTAGATATACAAATGTAATGTTAAATGAAATAGTGTACATCATACATTGTAGTCAATACATATTTACAATACAATAGAAAACTGGTTAACTCTTGCAACTTTTTTCAAAAGCTCCATTCATATAAAAATTAACATGATGAACATCTAAAACAAATTGAAAATATATAGGTATATAGTATTAATTCATTTAAAAAGAGGGTTTATTTTCAGCAATGAGATTCATTAATGAAAACTTTTGTAATATCAAATTGCAAAATGTTCTCATTAACGTACTATTCCCTATAAATAATCCATTTTAATGACCGGAATATAATTTGAAAGATACATTCATATTAAAATATCAATACAATTGCAACAGAAAGAGAATTAGCATATAAGGTCAATGTTACAAAAAATCAATTATATTAGACAAATTTGTATATGGACTAGACTTAAATACGGTAGTTAGACGTGCTGTGATTTTGTTTACGCTAAGATCGCATAGATTGTTTCAATGGGCGTCTGTGAATTCGTTTGGCTGTGTGCCTGTGTGCCATATAACTACATCTACGACTGGAGTCATGAATATAGCAATTGTGTCATTTCAAACAATAAATGCCCAGAGAATTCGTATTGTTAACTTCGTGTTTTTACCAACAGATACTTATAAATAAAGGAACTATCGTAGAGTTCTTCTTAAAGTTTTCAAAAATTAACAATTTATTTAAAATTAAACGTAAATTTTACCCCAAAAAAATCCAGTCTCGTATGTCAAAATTTCTCCAAACATCGTAACACATTTTCAGAAAAATCAATCATTTGTAATTCGAATATTAACATACGGTCGATAAAATTTGCGTTTTATTTGATTAAAGCTCGGTAGCATTTTAAAATAATAAGATATAATCTAAATGTACAAAACAAAACAAAAATGATTGCAGTACATACATCCCATTGAAATGTGAAAAAATGCGTAGGTATAATAATGCTAAATAGAATGTTGGTATATAAAAAATGATCCCAATATATAAACAAATCAAATCTTTTAATAAATAAACATGTTTTGTAAAGTGAAATGAATTTAAAAATTATTACCTGACAATTAGATGTGGTTGCAGATTAATAAACCACCCAGAATTATAGGTAATTATTTATAGATTAAAATAATTTGTGTTTACATTTCTGCTTACTAAGCTGAAATGGTCAGAAAAATTTCACATTAACGATTATAATCTCATTTTTTTGATAGAGAGATATAAACTGCGAAAAAACATTGATAAAAATATTACAAATATGGAAATGCTTGGCAATTTGGAAAAACATAATACAATATAGATCTAAAGGTAATTCAATTATCATCTTACATAATTTCTTAACTTAGTATCACAATGTGTTTATATAAACTTACGGTGCAGGAAGTAAACAGTGCATCTTGTGCAGAACTTTCCTAACCAGAGTAGAAATTACAGATGGAGGAACGTAAGTGTAATACCCAGACTTCTCATTGCGCATATCTTTATTAACCCAGCGCTCGTAAAAAAGAGATCGCCACTCGGCAATTTTTCGAAAATGCTTATTTGAAGAACTCCAATATCGTGGATACAATTCGATCAATGCGGACTTCGGAGATAGGAATAAAGCATGCGTAAGACCAGCCCCGTGCATGCCAATAATGATATCCGTCTTGGTGATATACTTCAGCTGTTCCTCCATCGGAAGGATATCCAACTGAACCCCCTCAATTGACCTGAGAAGAGATTTGGGGAAGAGTTGTCGCAAGTGGTTAACCAGCTCGTCTTCATTTTGAATCTTACGAACCACTTTGCCGGATGGATTCCGAGGATGGGCCACATAATTGCGACGCCACACGAAGAGAACTGACATGCCTCCCGAACACGACGGCATCCGATTCATCAACTTTGGCGGAATTGAGAATCTTGACAGGAAAAACTGTCGAAATTCATGCAATAACGGCAGTTCATTAGCCCTGTGATTCATCAAAGGGCTCAAGTAACCCATAGTGACCCAGACTAATTCAGAAAATTGAATTTGGCTGTCTAGCTGACCAGCCCGGGAGAACCCATTAAAAAGATTTGTCCACACTGAGTCTAACGATCCTTTAGGGTGACTATCCAGAAATAAAATGTGAACCTTGTCTTGATCAATTCCGAAGAACCGACAGTTAAGAAAAACGTTGTAAAAGTCAGTCATAGTATGATAAAAATTGACATACTCATAGCGAGTAACCGCAAATACGGTGGTATTAGATGTAACACGTTTGATCCCTTTGTTAAGAATTATCTCATCGACAAACTGGAGTGATGCAAGATAACTGTTCAGGTGATTACGATGTCCCAAATTAAACAAATTATTAGGTATATAATCAAAAGGTCGTGGACACTTTAATTGAAAGTAACCATATTTAAACTTCATGTACTCTATATTCTCCGATTGTTGAATCACTTTTGAAATTTCTTCACCCCCGGGTCTACTCAGTGCCAAGTTTGGATCAATCGCAACATCAGTAATACGTGCAAACTGGCTAGAATATATTTTTAGTTTACCACCACAAAATTCCCTTCCAGTAGTCTCTGTATGATTAACCTTATTGATGATCGAGACCAGAGCTGCGGGATCGTTAAACCATCGGTCATTTTGATTGAAGAATATGTTATTAGTTGAGTATGTAGGAGCAAGATAGAATGTAGTACGGAGAATTAAGAAAACTATACAAATTATGCCAACGATTCCAGCTAACTTTGTGTAGCGCACTACGCTCGCCTTGACCATCCTAGACGAGACTAAAATATACAACAAAAAGAAGTAATGGATAAAATATGGTAAGATATTACAAAATTATACAAATATTCATATAAATCACATAGTAATAAAATTCTACTTAACACAGGATGGGCGAAATATGATATACAAATTGGTTTACAACGAATTAACGTTGAAATTCCAGACGTAATTATCTATACATTTTTACTAAAAAGAAATGTGATTCCAAAAAATATATTCTAATAAAATACAAAAGGCATATTGTCGGGTAGACAATGATGCACGCCTAATGTGTATTATATTTATTAGGCCAGCGATAAGAATGTTGCGCCATGTAAGATACAAATATTGCGATTTTCAAAAAAATAATAAAATTTGGATACGTTACCCTATAGTTATCATAATTTCAATGTCAAGTAACAAGGTGTTTTAACAAATTCAACATTCAACAGCCTCACTCTGCTTTCAATTAATAGATCTATTTTCACAAAATCCTTCAGTTACCTTCAATTACGCAAAAAACTCGGAAATATTTCAAGAATATGAAATTATAATACTTTTATTTTCCAGCAACCAACATTTATATATGAAACTAAATATTAATTGTTGCACATATATTTTAAATTATCAGTAAAATATTTTTAAATCATACATTTTTAAAATAAATCTAACTAGTAGGTAGTACAATACTGATTGATTTTTGTGACTTTGGGACAAATGAAACCTACTTATTAAAAGGTATTTATACTTAATAAAATCTACTTGTACTTAATATACGAACTATTCAGATAGCAAAAAGAGTGTAAAAGAGTGTAAAAGTATATGTTATACTATAGCGGACCTACGTATTAAGCGGGTATGTAATAATAAGTGGGTTTCAATGTACAATTATATCTTGTATCTACATTATCTTTACCATCTTAAACAAAAAACATTAAAACCTGGAATTGCAAGCTGAAAAATACAACTCAATGTAGTAAAAAATTAGAATAATTAAAATAATGAAAGCCATGTATTAGAATGGTAAACAAAAAAATATGAAGAAAAATCCAAAAGGGCCCATTTAAGAATTTATTTTTTATTGATATAAGCGATAAGATAATTAATTAAAAATGTACAAATTCAGCACAAATTATGTGAATCCTCGAAAATATACAAATCATGGGCTGTTTATAAGATTGAGTTTTTGTATGTAAGTGAAATCATATTTTTTAAATGGAAGATACTATTACATTTTATTTCAAAAATAAAGGCATGTCATTTATCATTTTGAACATTTATCGTATTTATAGTAATAAACTGAATAAATTTCATATTCAAAATAATGTATAATTTTAATAGACATCTCGAAGTAAGTTAACAAAATGCAACATAGAATTATAACCTTTCAAATATAGCAGTCAAATCATTGGGTAATCAACACCACACTATTTGTTAATAGGATTAATAACGAGCAAGCTGGCAATGGGAAATAAATCAATTAAAATAAAAAACTATTACATGGAAAGAAAAGAAAATTGGGAGTAAAAAATAATTACATGTAAAATAATAATGAATAAGGTTAAATAATTAATAAAGTTAATAAAATGGTTATGAAGAATTAAACTATTTTCCTGTTTGTTACCTACCATTCTTGTATGGAAATAGAGTTCATTGATGTAGTCATTTCAAACTATAATACAATGAAGTGAACAGAAATGCAAATATTCATAAGCTGATTAGTCCAATACGTTGATTCACATCATTGAGTCTGACCCATAACTTTGACAACTCAACATCAGTCATATAGTAGGAATATATAGTGAAAACTAGTATTGTATACATATATATATAGACTAGACAAAGGTAATACACTTCTAAACAAAATATATCTACACTCAAAAAAAAACTACTACCACTTTTGCTTAAAAATTGCACAGATTTATTATATTTAAAGAAGAATCACTACTAACTTTTTAATTCAAGACCTTAAATTAAATGAACTCAGAATTCACATTTTCAGACCTTCAAAATATTGATCAATGCTAAAACTATTCCAAACTAAAAAAAACTTTGTAATAGCATTATATGGACTATAAACTAACATAACTAGTATTCCTAAATTAATATATTTTATATTCAGAGTTTTATATTATGATATTATACTATGTTTTATGCTATATATTATACTATTACATCACACATAAAACAAATATTAAGAAAATTACTAATAAAAAATATTTAATTTTAAACAAAGTGCAAATAAATTGATAATAATTATAATAAGTAATGTCCTTATATGTAAATACTGACATAACAGATAGACAACACCACTAAAGAATATTTCTACATCACAAACTACAAAGTATGAAATGATTATGATTACTGTTTTTTTGTGTCTTGGTTCATAACTTAATAAAAATTGTGCAAATAAAAGCTACTACAATTAAACAAAATATACCTGTATTGAATTCATGCCAAAAATTATTAAAATATAGTGTTCTCAAACTTCAAATAAACAATAATTAAATGGCTTTAAATTATAAAATTATAAAATTACATTTTAAACTAACAAACTATATATCAGATGCAATATTTTATAAATCAATTAAGTTTTTATAACATAAATTTCAAAGTAAACTGAATAAACCCCACATTATTACAAGATACAGAAGACTTGTTCATGTTTTAGATTAATTAAGGTTGTTTATTTTATACCCAGTTATAATAACTCTGTACTAGCATATATATCTGAATTAACATGGAAAGAGGCAAATAAAAAAATAAATTGTATTATTTTTTAAATTTATAATTTGAATAAAAAACGATGGTTAGAAGATAACAAAAGGAAAAATTATGACTTTTGTTACATGTTGATAAACCTTTGTTTACTAATATCTAAAGTAGTAGATTTTAGCATAGGTAAGAAAAAAATATATGACCAAATTTGGACATTCCAAATGATATTTAACCATAAAAATACAAATTGACCCACACATTTTAAAGAGCTCTAGCATGCAGAACAGTTGGTCAATTGGTCTGAAAATTTCAGCACCTGTATAACTTTTGAGGGCTTTCGAATGATGTATCAAAATTTTTTTGGACCACCCTTTATATTTTTATTGATTATCGATTTTTGCTCCTATAATCATAACATCATTTTTAATCATTAAAATCCTGATTATAACTCTCAAAGATATTATATTGATTCCTAATTTGGCACACACATTGATATTATAATTACGTATTATAATCATGAAGTTATTTGAATTCAGATCACATTTACTCTATTATCCAGATCTGATATACTTTCATCTGGATCAAAACTAATGATTTTGGTGCACTGAAGTAAAATTTGTGTCTGTAAAATTGCATATGTTTTCTCAAATAGTAATTATACATTGAATTCCAAATTTTCAACAACACATATTTATTACTGTGTGATCTGGATCACTATAATTTATGATCCAGATCACAGATTGAAATATCTACAAGTCCCTTTTTATATTTTTGATGATCAGATATCATGAAGGATGATATAAAACAACTATATATGGATATGATTTTCCTTAAAAAAGAATGAAAATTGCTTATTATTTTTTAGGTATTGCCTAGTCTTTCTAGGGGTACAAAAACGCCTGGTTGTTCTAGGGTTAAACAACCTATTTCACAACGATTTTTTTAATATGGAAGCTACAAAGTATACTATAAAAATGTACTTTAAATAAATTATATAACTAACCTTAGATAATTATTTAATTTAAAATAAATTTCTTCTACAGTATTATCTACACCTATTTGATTCCATAAGAAAAGATAACTGAAACTGTGAAAAGAAAAGGATAAGAAGAAAGGTTGACTCTAAACTCCTAGTTGTTTATCTAAAAAAATGCAGGTCTCTTGATTATAATAACTGAAGTATGTTATGCTTATAGTGAATATGTACTTAGCTCCAGTTATGTTTTATTTGATATAATCAAGAAAGTTTATATTTTGGTTGTCATAAACTAACAGCCTTGCTTAAATGAAAACGTGACAAGGCCTAGTCTATCCACCAAGAAATTTGAAATCAATTGAAAATAGTAAACACATTTTAAGTGATATTGTTATTATAATAACAATATGATAATATAGAAATATAGAAATATATAGAAATAGTTGCAAATTATTTAATATAAACAAATTGTGATGTTTAATAAAAGCTATAATATACAGTCTACTTTATCTAATCGGAATCCTGCCAATCAGAACACAAATCAAATCCCTGACTTGTGTGCTTATTACAACAATATAGAAAAAATTACTAATAAGAACACCAGCTAATGTTAATTGTGAACAGAATTTGTAGAATGGTCGATATACCTACAATGTATTTTATATTTGCTAATCAGAACAGCTAAAAAATTTGTCTGATTTATAAAAAAAAGAAAAACAACACTAAATACATAGTCCATTAGATATAGGCACATAGTTCACATAATTTATTGATGTAACACCCATGCAATGATTCATTACTCTACTCCTATGGTGTACTGCTCTGCATAGTTTCATATGCATTCTGTATGTATGATAGATACACTATTATATTATGCCCACATAACTTATTAACAATGGAAGAAAACTGCAACTATGATATGATTAATATCTATTATGTCAAAAGAGATTATTTCTAAGGGTATATAAAAAGTTATATTTCAGAAATCATGTTCTATAAAAAAGTCTTAACAAAAAGTTGTATTAGAATATGTTGTCTTAATAGTAATAAATGTTTTAAATAAAATGGTGTATAGATAATTTTTTTGAATAAGTCTTATATAAAAAATCATACAAACAAATTGTTGTATAGAAAAAGTTTTACCTACATGAGGTTGTAGGAATAGATTTGTTTGAAAATAAATTATTTATTTATGTTCAATTTGTCAATTACATGTTGATTATATATATCATTTATATTATAACATGTTATATACTTTATTAATTCTTTATCATGTAGTGATATGGTAATGATCAAAATTATTCCAATGGGATTAATCATTAGAATATAATTTAATATTTAATGTTTTTATAAAATTGATATTTATTGATATCCCTTTGCTTAGTTCCATAGCAACCAATTGTTTTGAAAACAATACCATTCAAACCAGAATAATAACTTTAGTAGGGATAAAAACCTAAATTATTAATATTAAATACTTATTCATAAATGATAATAAATCCCCATTCCAACCCACTTTTTCAACAATAAAGGGCAGGCATAAAAAGAAAAGTTTATCCAAAAAAACTGTTTAAAAGGTATAATATGCATATGTGGCATAAGCCTGCATACACATGGTTAAAAATATAGTGCCCAGAATTTGTGTATCCATGGACACCCTGTACTTACCACTACAGTCCATCCCATGGACATTTTTATGACAGGGCAGGACATTTATTACCTAAAACCCTTTATATTGAATAAAAAAGTATTGAATATAATAAATAATTTTTCATTGTTTTAGGGTTATTTTTGTTATTAACATAATACCAATTAATTGGCAATTTAGATCCTATTGCTACATTACCAAATAGTTGTCAACCTAGACACTTTGTTAAATATATAAATATGATGTATGAGTATAACTTTATAAACACAATAAATTTCCCTCAGTCACTCATACATATGGAAAAACATAATAAATTTGTTAATGCTTTTTCTTTATAAATATAATTAAAAATCGTATTAAATAATAAAATAATCATTTTGATAAACATTAAAAATATATATATTTCTGTAAACACATTCATAAAAACATTAATTTCCCTTGGTATACCCCCTATATGGAATGTTTTTATAGAAATTATTTGAATATGTTTCTGAATGTATTTAAAAATTTTTACATTTTTTATATAAATACTTATTACCTTAACATGTATCAAACAAATACCATAAAAAATGTAACTGAGAATGTAATCAAAATGGTGACTGTTTATGGATCTGACCATTTGTGGACATTTCAATTTATACAATCTATGTTTTATTCATTTATGTTTTATTCAATCTGCAATAAAAGTCCATGATCAGTCAGAAGAGTTTTTGGCTGTTGACAACAATTTGTTGATGCTAAAATATTGTAATTTATTAGAAATTATACCTTTGTTTTATGTATAATAAAAATAGTAGAATATGCTATTTTATAAATAAAAAATATTAAATTTAAAATTTGTGCAAAGAAAAATCATTTATCAGTTTTAACAAAAATAGGAATGTTCAATGATTTGTAGTTTATAATATAATGATTGGACTGTTTGTTGACATTTCCATAATTTAAATGATTTCCAAGGTTCCCATGCTTTTATCCATTTTAAATTCAAAGGGGTTTCCAAGGGGCTATTTTTTGAAATTTCAAGGGACATTTTAAAATGATTAAATTATTGCATGATATAAATATTTAGAAAATCTCATTTATATTAATAATTATTTATTTATTATAATAAATATATGTAACAGAGTTTAGAAATATGTAATAAATGTTTCAGAGTTGTATGTTGTTTTTAAAACAATGTTAAAACAATGTTAATTATATAATATATAACAACATCATTTTTTGTTAAAATTAATGTTAAGACATTTAGCCAGATAATGTAGCAACTTTTGAACTGATGTCATTATCAATTGCCTTAAGCAATTTCCCTTTTTGTTTAGCTGTCTGCCTTAATGAATTTAATTATTTAACTCTAAATCAGCATGCAGGGATGAAAATTTCCTGTTTTTTAATGTTAAAGCATTGAAAGGCATGTATATAAAATGACATAAAACCAAAATACAGACAAAAAAATTTATACAACATACAATAAAATTTCAAGGTATATTATGCAATTATTCTTAAATTCAAGGGTTTTCAAGGGGCATTATTAAATTCAAGGGTTCTTAAGGGGGCTATTTACTATTTATTATTTTTATTATACATGAAAATAAAAGGTATAATTTCTAATAAATTATAATTTTTAGCATCAACAAATTGTTGTTAACAGCTAAAAAAACTCTTCTGACTGATCATGGAAATTCATTGTAGATTACATAAGACATTGATTGTATAAATTGAATTGTCCATAAATGTTCAGGTCTAAAAAATGGTTGGGTTCACAAACATTTTAGTGACTGCAGTCACTAAAATAGCCAGTAACTGGGACAAAACATAACCTGGATATAATAATACATAAATAACATTAAAATACAATTACACATACACTTACACTTACACATAAATTATGCTTTTCTCAAGTATAACATAAAATAAAAAGATTTTTTTAAACATTCAAATTGATTTATGGATTTTATTGTATTTTTTTCTCCATGTTTTTGATTGAAGGTGTGGTTTCTCACAGTTAGAAATAAGATTGTTTTTAAGCTTCGGTTATGTTTTATCTTGTTTATGTTTTGTCTTCAGTTACATTCTGTCTCGGTTACGTTTTGCCTTGGTTACATTTTGTCCTGATACCATAACAAACTAATTTAAGAATAAGTTAAAATAAATATATCAAAATTAAATAATGTTTAAAATTAATGAAAGTTTTTTAATAAATAATTGATTAAGATATTTAACTTACAATCTTTTGAGATATTTTAATAAATGGTTTATACACGGCAAGAGCAAGGCCAGAGCATAAGATAGAATTAATCCAACTAACAAGAACACTTTTATAATTTACGCCATAGTAACATTAAAATAATTTATTTATTTTAAACAGTGTTGATGATATAAAATTTTGTATTTAAGTTGTATTTGTACTTGTAAACCAATTAAATCCAACTTAAATACATAAAATGTAAATTTATTTCATTATTACAATTGTATATTATTGAATTTAAAATTTTCAGTTTTTGTATAAAGGCTGTCCTAAATTTACGTCACGGAAAATGTTACTTTTGTGACGAGGGAGGGAGGATAATTAAATTGATGAAAATGTAACATCACATTTTCGTTAGATTTTTGTATAATTGTATATACTTTAGTCGTAATTTGTTGTTATGTTTCATTAAATAACAATTTTTATTACTTTATTTTAAATTTTTTAATATACAGTCTTCCCCTTTTTAGACACCCCCCCCCCCCCCACCCCGTAACGCTACCCCAAACACCCACCCCTGCGTTACGTAACGCAATCCAAAATAGCACCCCCAGGGTAGGTTAGTGTATGAATTTATATTACTGCAGATTGTTAGAGCGTAATTGGAGAGGTGCGTTTGCTGCATTTGTTTTTGTACAGTACTGTAGGCCTATTAAGTTTTAAACATTAGTAAAAATATGAAATACCCCTCTGCGCAATCAAACAATATAGTAATAGTACGTACTGTATTTATTGTAAGGTACTGAAAAGCAACATAGTAGTAATAGTAGAAATGTTGGTACATTGGTATATAAGTATATATTTATAAGTATATATACGAGTCGGTATAGGTACATATTAATTGTAAATAATTAAAAACTTAGTTTTTATCATTTAATATTTATGTATGAAGTAAATACTA
>JAUZNC010024720.1:0-23055 GCA_034780395.1 Vannuccia rotundouncinata | reverse complement strand
AATGGTCTAGAGTGTGTACAGAGGAAGAGAATGGTCTAGAGTGTGTACAGAGGAAGAGAATGGTCTAGAGTGTGTACGGAGGAAGCATTTTTCTAAGGCCCCAATCATGACGAGCCCCTAAACCGACACGTAGTGCAGAAATTTTGAGCTTTAAAAAGCTTAGAATGCATCTAAAGACGAGGGCCCTTGAGTTAGAAAATAGAATAGGGTCGTGGCTCTACAAACTCAATTTTATTATGGGCCCTTTTGACCAAAAAATATATTTCCTCTGAGGATTTCCTTCCTACGTCCAGATAAGGTTACATCTCAAAGGAACCCTCTTAGCTATAAAAAAATAAGTGACCAGACACCTCCATTACCATTTGGCCTCCATATTGAGGCAAGTTGCCCCTGGAAACGTCGTCACGAGCCCACATTCCACCGCCAGACATTTTACCACCCATGGCCGATGTGCCCCTTCCAGGAGCTTGCTTGGAACCACCATATGATTGATTGTTGTTTGGACTACCACCGGCCGAATTGCCACCCGGAACTCCAGCAACCCCCATCTGCTGGGGTTTCTTCATTCCACCTCCTCGGTCTGTACCCCCGCCTGAAGGCAGCACAGTCATGGTGGCAGCTGAACCCTTGGGTTGTTGCCCGGCTACAGTAGCCCACGACTTGTTCCCATCCTGGTGATAGGGCGTTAATAGAGTTTAAAGTAACAGTGAAATAATACTACAAAGTTTGATAGAACCAAACAAAAGGGAGGACAATGAAGATCACGGTACCTGATGGTTGGATTGCATGTGCTGGGCGTCCTGCTCGGCAAGGTTCATTCTGTTAAATTGCGCGTCAACAGATCGCATTCCGTCGTCTCCATTGGCGCTGGCATCCCCCGCTCCTGAATTAGACTGGGGCAAGATGGAAATATGTAATAATAAGTCAAGCAGAAATACATTATTGTTCGTAACCAAGAATTTCATGTTGAATTCAGAATATGCAGAGTTCAGAGAAACTCAAATTACTGTTTGACAAACTACACTAGTCACATAATTCACTCTAATATTCTTGATCTTAACTAACCTGGGATGATGAACACTAAAAACGATGAAAAGTTTATTTCGCGACATAGCCCTCCCAGGAAATAACACTATTGCAATTTGACTTCTGAGTTCATCAGATGAAATTGTTTTTGTTTGATATGTTTGTCGCGAACATCGAAAACGGTCCCCTAACTTCTCTAAACAGTATCATCCTTATTAAGAAAAAAGCCGTGTTGGGACCGATACCTTTTTAGGATAAATCTGTTAGGAGTAACATTGTCTAAATATAGGCTTTATACAACTATAATACAAGTACTTAGTTGTTGGTAAATTTTGCTCTAACAATAAGTCTGTTATTGGATTAGATCCGATAAACTAGGTTTTAGTGTTACATTTGACATTGCTACATAGATTTTTAAAAGACGACTAGAGGCATTTTTGGTGACCGTCAAGTCTCTTTTACTCAGTATACTCCAGTAAAACTGGTTGCCTAGATATCTCCTAATTGCAGGGTTGAATTGTCTCATTGTCATCGCTAAGGATATCGACCGACGATATATAAACAGCACACCAATCTTAAGTTTGTAAATGTCCGGTATTTCATCAGTGAAATAATTCACAATCTGCATATTTTATTAATGTCCAAGCATTTATCTACTAGTATAAAATATAGTTGAAATGAGTCATCAGTCATGAAATGAAGTGTTAATGAAGACCCAAAATGGATTTATTCAACTACTATAATACTACGCTGGTAAAACAAACAGACGGTAACAAGATATTATATAGATGATGGCTCAATGACGAATAGATAGAGCTGACCAATAAGCGTGGAGCGAGAGAAAGATAGAGAAACACTCAAAGAGCCAGCTGAATCAAATACACACAATGAATACACACCTAATCGCTTCAATCATTGCATATGAAAATATTGCTGATCAATACAACGAGATTTTTTAATTCATTCTGAATTCTTTAAAAAAATTAAAAAAGATAAATAATCTGATAATCTATACACGAGAGGACTGTTACTGAAGTAAATATCATTGATTTAAAATCCAGAGAGTTCCAGTATATATGACAAAATGAAGGTCCTTATTCATAAATTTACCATCCTATTCTTAACCTACATATATATCACATTTTCATACCATCTTTGACACACATATCTTATTTTCGTAAGATCTCATCCCTGACTTTTTTACATATAAAATATGTTAATACAGATTGAGGGATTTATAAAAATTATGATTTCAGCTGGACATTTTGATATTGGCGGCCGGACATTTGAAACACGAAAATAACAGGACGGATGTTAAGTACAAAATCAAAAGAATAATTAATGTGTAATCATACAAATGAAAGCAAATATTTGTCTTTAAACTTTAATATAAAAATTCCATTTTAAAATAGAGGTCACACTATAGTATATAAAGAGATAAGTTTGTAATTGGAGAGGATTCATTAACCGATGAAGACTTACATGTAAATGGTGCATCGGATGTGATTGACTAGATTGAATGTGTTGCCTGGATGGATGTTGATAGTAGGGTGCCGCACCCCCACCACCACCGACCTTGTTGTTGACACCTGCCGCCGCCGCAGCAGCGGCCCCCATAGCTGTTGACTGTGTCATTCCCCAACTGGCTGGGTTCATGTCGTAATCCACGGGGCCCGGTTGATAGTAAGAATAGTAAGGGTTGTAGCTGTAGTAGTCGTTTTGGGCTGTAGGAGAGAGAGATAGGGCATAACGATAAAAACGAAAGATGCATTAGAGACAAAAATAGTTAAATGAATAACTAAACGTGGATTATTGTTAGAGGGATTTGCCTGAATCAAACCAGCGTAAATTTCACAACAAAAAAGGTTTTTCTTATAGCAGTTAGTTGTTGGTAAATAATCAAATTTTTATCACTAATCTGCTATTCTTAACATTACGAATAAAGAAATTAAGAATAAGCAACTTACGTTGACATAGATTGTAAAATATATCCCAGAAGACTATCGTAAACATTAGATTGACTTTGAGCTTAAAATCGATGATTTTAAGCATTAATACTGCCAGATAATGAGTAACAGGTAGAATTTGAAATCAACAATACCGTAGTTTGTGGACACAATCATGATATTCCGCTACTCATAGTAAATAGTAAATCGTAAAATGCCAAAATCATGTAGAATAGTAATATCGTAAATCATAGTTGGTGAAACACTCATAATTTTAACACTCATGAAGTCAAACGTCAACATAACATAACATTCCGATAAATAATGATGTCTACTTATGACTTTAAGATTTCAATCATCAGTAAAGTTCTATTAAATGATAAATTTAATTTTATATTGTCGTATGCATTACCCCCGATACATTAGATTGATAATATCCAGGTCCAAAAAACGTTACCAACTTTTGAAATATTTTTTAAGGATTATTCTTTATTTTAAAATATTTACAAAGATAATTATGTACTAATATTTCTATGTAGACACTCTATGTCCTATAACAGCATCTGGAAATGATTCAAAAGCAGCCATCATGGAAGCAGTTTACGAGACTCCAAATTGCTCTCAACGTCAGATTGCTTTAGACATTGACATTAAAGACAAGACGTGTTTATAGAAGCAGGAAGAAATTGCATTTACATCTATACAAATACACACGTGTACACAACAACTTACTGATAATGACAGAAGATTGGAGATCTGCGAATGGATTTAACTGAAATTACAGACAAATCCTAGATTCCATACTCATTGTCTTCTCTGATGAAGCAGTTTTTCATGTAAATGGTTGTGTGAATAAGCACAATTTTTACAATTTTCACCGAGAATCAGCACCTCAACTTAGAAAAGTTAAAAAATCGTGAATCAGTGGAGTCGTTGACTATGAATCGATATTAAATACGAGACTGTGAATGCTGAAAGATACTGTAACGTTCTTCGAGAAAAAGTAATTCCTTTTCGGACATAGGAGACATTCAAAAAAAATTCTATCAACAAGATGGCGCTCCTCCTCATTATAGTTGTGTAGCTGGAGAAATTCTTAACAATGAAATTCCAGGACATTGGATAGGTCAGATCTCCGGATTTTACTGGGTGCGATTTCTTTCTTTGGGGTGCTCTTTGAGATAAAGTTTACTCAAATAGACCAAGAAATATAATCGAGCTATCACAAAAAATTGAAGCAGAAATTCAGAATTTTCCTGAAGAGATGTTTACCCAAGTATAATAGTCATTTGTGCAGAATTTGTAATATTTTATTAATAGTTTTTTTTAATAAATAAAATTTTAAATGTAAAAATTTATTGTTTTGAATAATTAATAAAATAAACCATTTTCACGTTTTTTTGGACCAGTACCACCATGTATATTAAAATTTCAGAGCAGATTCAATCTGTGCTATTTGGAAGAATGTGTTTTATTGACAATCAAAGTATTAATTATGAACTATCGATTAAAATATTGTAAATAGCAGATTGTAACTCACTATTCATTTAATTTTCTTTAGAAAAAGGTCAAATATGAAAGGGAAAACTAGCACTTAATTTGATTATATAATAAGTTAACAACGTATTGATATGGGAATAGAGAGTAAACAAAAATTTTCATTCACCGGATATATATATATATAAATAACACTAGAAATAATTATAGATGACCATTTATTTTTGTCTATTTCCAATTGTTAGAATGTGATGGTTAATATTTCCTAAATTATGTTTTATCTTGCAAATAAAAGATGTTAATTATTCATGTTTTCATAAAAGGTTAATTAACAACATTAAATTGCATTCCAAAATTCAATTTCACTTTTATGTTATCGTAAGCACAACTGACAGACACCAGATTGAAGAAGGAACAACAATCTGCCAGGCCATGGGTACCTAATCACTTACGATATCCCATATAGCCCATTTCAGGTCCCGCCGAAGCTGCGGCTGCAGGATTCCCCTGGGCGGCAGTTCCTGCCCACATACCGCTCCCGTCGCCAAGACCCTGTCCCCCATTGTACTGGAAAGAGTAAGCCATGTAGCTGGCTGTATTGGGCTGTCCTGCGTACTCTGTACCGGTATGACCGGCTGTTGTCATTGGTCCGTACATACTCTAGAATACAATATGAAACATAGATTGTAACCTCAAACGTGCAGAACACCTAAAGAGTATAAAAGACTATCTTACTGCAGTTTGTTGATAATAAGGAGTTGTCATATCATAGGACAATATTTTAGGGGTTTCAGTCTTTTTGAAGGTTGGTTCTACATTGTGGTTATTGCTTTCCTCTACAAATAAAATATGTGACATATAGAAAAATGATTATATCCTACTAATTAATCAATAAGTCTTACCAGTGGTAACATTTGAATTTTCTGTTTTCTAAAAAAAAAGAAAAAAATAATAACAAAGTCTCCATAAATTTATAGTAAGCAAAGTTCTTCTAGTCATGATAAAACTTGTCAATATAATGATAAATGAATAAGTTATAAAGAAAAGTTATTGTAAAAGTTTGTACAACCCAACGGTATTTAAATATTTTATAATATAATTTGACAGACAGTGTAAGGTTTAACCTGTTAAATGAATACAATGAATGAAATCTTATCATTTGACCTATACATGGTGGATTTGGACACTCATTTAGCAGTTATAATTAAAATAGAATGTAAAAAAAAAATCATATTGAGCACATTTATTACAAAAATCATGTAAGACAGAAAACTAAATATGGTGTACAGGAAAATTGAATTATTAAACATTACACAAAATTTCTGATCAAAGGAATTATTATAGATTTTTTTGTTGGAGGTGATAATACTTTTCGGTTTCGAAATGGAAAGCCAAGTTAAAACATATTTATACATTGTGTTAACCAATCTGCTATTAGTTTGCCTAAAGACAAAAGAAACAAACTTCGCAAAACCTAAGACATTTAGAATTATTTTCTAACAAATTTATATTTTGACTAATTTTGGTTGCAATCAAGCAAGCTATAATTTGCACGTAGGGCAATTTTTTTAAACATTTTTATTTATAAAAGACATTTGTAGCTATTTTAAAATTTCCTGACCAATTTCCATTTCTGTGACTACTATTAACCATGCCTATAGCTGATACATCTATACAGGCAAGAATTTTCAATAAACTATTACTATCTGAAATACAAAAACAAATGATATTAATACACTTACAAGGAAACTACTCTTAAATTGATTCTCTACTCTAAATTATATATTTCATTCATAAGATACTTGATAATAATTCAGCTTCATTAGAAAAATTAGTCTTTTTAGACTACCCAAGTATCTTCAATACTGTGCTGCAAAATTTGAATCATCATTACATATAATGCATATAAATAGGTGTTTAGATATATAAAATAACAGAAGCAGTAAATTTATTTACAGGGGTGATTCTGTAAATTAACAGAAAAACTGGAACTATATGGTTGCAAGTGGAGCAAGCAATCTATAATCACGCGAAGCGTGAAATTTTTTTTACCTTCTTATATATGAAATAAATCACCTTGCTTTGAATTTAAGATATAATTTGAAAATCAGAATATCAATATTCATTAACAAAACATACTTAAATGGCTAAGATTTGAACATGTCTTACAAATATTGTGAGTGAATGAAAAAGAGGCGGAGCCCATCTGATAATATAAGTTTCAATTATTTAAAAAGTCAGCAACCAAACTAGAAAGCCATAATTTAGACTTTTCTGAAAAGGCATACTCTACCAGGGCCATACAACTAAAAAGGAGGATCAGATCTATCAGAAGGGACATATCCTTATTCAAAGGATCCTTGCTGAGGTAAGGTTATACCTCTCTTTATAGTTGCAGTTGTAGTTTAATGTCATACCCAGGATGTCAAAAACCATTATAAAGTAATACAAACACTTATACTATATGTTTCAATACAAGGCATTTTAACTTGTCAGCAACAAAATTAATATAAAAACAGTGTCTGAACAATTTATTTTTATGTGCATAAATGAAAAAAAATACATGTAAAAAAATTTTTGCTTGTATTAAAACACTTTTTTTTAGGTTTTGTTATGTAAAATTGTGTTTTTTAAGGTTTTTTGCCAAATTCGTGTAAATTTAGGTTTTTAAGGATTTTAGGTTGAGTGGGAGGCCTGTATTTGTTTAAACATTTAAAATTAAAATATAGTAAATACCGCCATATAGAAAAAGGTATATGACTACAATTTTTACACACAATTTTTGCTGATTTCACCGAATTAATCCATCCTGGGATGGATGGAATGCAGGCAAATAGAAAAACTATGCTCAATGGAGGCTCAACAGCATTATAAATTAAAAACGAATGTAAATTCACGATTTCTTGAGATGTGAGAACTCTTTGAATATCGCTGCTTCTGAAAAACTTTAAATTTGATAACATACTAAAAAGTTACATGACAGGTTAGCTGATGGATACAGCTGATAATATCAATATGAACACATTAAATCTCAAAATGGAAATATCATTACCTAGATAATATAAGCTACTTCCATGCCTTTCACAACAGTAACTTAACAAATTATTGCTGTCAAATGGAAGGACAATTTAGTAATATGAATTGCCAGTAATTTTCAGAAGATCAATCCAATGCAATCTCATCTGTGAAATGTAACACAAGTATTGAGAAGCAGTCAGTTTGAATTAATCAACCTAACTTGATTCTATTACAATCAAAAATTTGGGGTGTCAACATGCATAACTATTTTGTTGCAAAGTATTGTATAATATTGTATAATATTTGTGTGAAGGGGAAGAAATGAGGGGATCTAGTATTTGTGAATATGTTGGATTCAACCCTTAACCTCATATTATTGATCAACTTCCAAAACATTAACCCTAACATTCTGAACCCTGTTCCCCCTTCACTCTGAATATTATAATCACCTTCTTTGATCAAATGCACATGATATCAACATAAGCTGAACAAATGGGTTTCTGACAGTGTAAAGCACAGACAGTATATAATTGTATAAAATTGCAACAACAAAAAATATATTTTTTATGGTATCATTCTATTTAAGTTAATATTTATAATAAATACTTGTTTCAAATTTGTATGTGCATACTGTTAAACTATATTTTATCTATACATAAAATATTTTTTTATGTATATGTATTGTTTCCATTAAAATCCATTTAAAAATCTATATTTTGCAGAGAATGTTTATAAACTAAATATAAACAAAATATGCAGCTGTAATTAAATAACAGGATCCACCAGAACTGAGGTTATATTTTTATATACATATAATTGTGTATACTATAAATTGGCATAAAAATGAACCTTTGTCACTTCAATATGCAATATCCTTGGTGCATATTAATTTAAAACAATAACAAATGGATAATTTTCTAAACTTTGTGAGTGCCAAAATTCAACTTAGATAATTTGCAAATTCATACTAGTTTCTTAATTTCCCATAATCATTATTGAATGCTCATACAACTTAATAATTGTTTTACACACAATGACAATTGTCAATCATGCAATTAGTCTGGTTTAATATGTCATCCAATGTGCAATTGCTGTGCAAATTGATTTTTGCAGTTTCTGATAGATTTAGGTATTAGCAATTGAAAAATTGGAGGTTACAAATTTTCAGACCCCTTGATTCTTATTTTTTTCAGCCCCAAACCAGTCTTAGGTCCTTGGGCTGTGCTCCAAAACCGATTGTGACTATTGCCTTAGTGTAGGTTTTTTTATGGTGCTGAAATCATATCAGACAGAATAGTAACAAAATATTAAGTCTCAAAGTCATTACTGGGGTTTTAGGCGCATCATGTGGTCTCCAAGACCAATAACTGGCTAAACCACAAAATCAATGCTGTTAACATGATGTTGAACAAGAAGTAAATAAAGGACCAAATCACAATCAGCACAGACTTCAAATGCTACATGAAATGTTTGAACAAGAACAACAATCGATAACACCAGCTAATTGTATGCAGTGGTATCACAGGGTTCCTACTAACTCTCAAGAAAAAATATCCAGGAGATATTCAGGAGATCCAGGAGAAAAATCCAGGAAAATCCAGGAGGTCAATATTAAAACAACTACAAGTTAAATGTATTATTATATAGGAATATTCAATGACAAAGCAATGTGGCAGTATAAATATATATTCAGTAAACCAAAAGAACTAGTAAGCTATAAATTACATGTATATTATATTTTTTAATAAATAGAAAGTATTATATTATATTGTATCTATATTCTGTGGTGATATGTCAGTGATCCATTTAATTATATAAATTATAAATAATATATAACTACATTCATTGCCAATGTAAATATTGGGTTTAGTTTGGACAAAAAAATTAAAAATCATAAAAATAAATTATATATTATCCTGCGCCAAAATGTTCCTGCACTAAAACAGCTGCACCAAAAAGTCATGGATGTACTGACTTTATTATAGTAAAATCTCTGTTAATGGACACATTTACTGTATATGCATTTCCAACTGGTTTAGAATTTATCAACCATATTTAATTTTAAAAAAAAACAGATAAAAACCAACATTTTATTTCATTTAGAACCATTATATAGGTTTGCAAAAACTGTTTTGAAATAGGCTTTTATGACTGTAGTATAGCCATTCCATTTCTACCTCTTTATTTGTAATATAATTAGACAGAATTACAATTAATAGTAAGATAGGTAATAGTAAATCAATAATAAATGTTATTGATAGTAGGTAATACTAATAGGTAAAGGCAGAATTACAATGAACAGTAAGATAGAAAATAGTAAATAAATAGGCTACAAAAAACTACACAACAAAAATTTCCTATTTTTTAATGACTTCTTTTGCTTTTCCCCTTTTTTACAAACTTTCCAGGGCCTGGATTTTATTTTTGCTTCTCCAAATTTTTACTGTACAAACCCTGATATAACATATGAGTTTCTAAAAATAGTTTTTTTCTAAATGATTATGAAATCATTTACAGACTACTGGGATAGTGTCAAATACCTTAGTCTGATAACTTTTGGACAGACACATTATCCAAAGGGGATTGAAATATGACTGGTCAAGATGAATAAGCTGAGAGACACATGCACTAAATTGAAAATTTTTGATTAGCTAATAAAAAAACAGGAACAATATAAGTGTATATAACGTTATTCTCTGCTCATGTTTTCTAAGTGATTTTATACTCACCTACTGGTTTCAATTCAATTATATATTGTTATATATTACAATTTAATACTATATTTCATTGTTTTATGGAAAACTATTGTAAGGACATTTTCAAAATTGTTCAGTGTGGCAAGAACAAGTTTTCAAAATATGCAAATGTACATACATATTACATAAATATTACTATATTTAAAAAATAGTAGATTCCAATGCTTTAATAATTTAGGATATGAAAGACAATAATAAGTTCAATATATTTCAGTAAAAATTGCATTTCTGAAAAAATATCCCTTACAATAATTTTTTGTAATAACAACAATTTATACCTACTATTATCAATACTATTTTATATAATATATATACTATTTAGTATTTTATGTTTATTTAATTTTAGACTTCCCTAAAATATTGTTCTTAAAAATTGAAAGTCACAATTATGTATAAACACAACACAGCTAAAAATGCTTCTGTTATTTAGATTAGTTGTGCAATATTCTCAAATGACAATAACAAAAAGTTATATATAGAGGTAAATTTGAGCTGTACATCTGTATATATCTTTTATATAAATAACTAATTGTATTTCAATTAAATTTTTTAAATATATATATTCAAAAATATTTGTACAATTATTTGCTACAAATATATTTGTTGATAAGATTATGAATTGCCTTTAACTTGGGGTTGATAAGTACTTATAATGATAAATTGATAACTCAGAAGTAAAATAAAAAATGTTGGCTTATAATTTACTATGATGTGTGAACAAGATTAAATAATTTCATTAATTTTATAACTTAGGTTAAAATAGATATTTTCTTAGTTAAAAACAACTCAACATACTGAATCCTACTAACAAATGTATAGCAATAACCCTGAAAATAACCAGGAATTGAACCATTTTACCACTTGGTTGGCAGCTATGTTAACCACTACACCATTGGGACACTGGCTAACAACCATAAGTGCTTGGTTGGTAAATACACAATTGTAAGCTACTGCTAAACAATCATCTCAATCCACCAACAAAGCAATGGCATTACATCCATAACAAACACAAGATTAAATAACAAGTGGCATGAATCACTGATGAATTAAAGTAACTGCTTATCCAAGCCAATCCAATTATATCTTCCAAGAAGACAGGAGTTGATAATAACTCAACATACTGAATCTTGCTAACAAGTTATCTACTGATAACTTTTGAAAATTATTGTGAAAATTATATAAGCCCTAACAGAGGAATTAAACCTGAGACTTCCACTTGCCAGGCAGCTATGCTAACCACTAAACCAAACATATTTAACTTTAAACATTAGCAATTAACCTCAATACATATATTATTATGCAAGCCTTAAGTGGTTGCATTGATTATAAAATGACACCCCAAGCATTGGTATCAATCCCTTATATAAAATGTGGACTGAAATTAAATTAATGGTACATTACAATGGCATCAGTCCCCATTATACATAAAATATAAATAGGGACCATTATTTGAATAGATGATGCAACCACAATGATGCTATTTATTATCTTGCTTAATACTTTCTCACCGTATAATAATATACATGTCATGGTTTAGATAACAGAAAATGTACATGGGATTATTTATTATCTCCAAATGAAGAAAGAAACATATTGCATATATCATTATAGGTAAGCTTTTCCAATTAGCAAATATTAAATAGATAGAATTATATGGACCATTTTACAAATTCTGTTCACAATTCACATTACCCTGTGTTTCAATTAGCTATTTTTTCTAATATTAGCAATAGGCAAAAAATCAGATTCTGTGTTCTGATTAGGCAGTAGTTCCAATTAGCCAGATTTTGATTAGCTGGAGTAGACTGTATAATTATTACATGATAACTAAAGGTACAAATTTATGTATATTAATAATAAAAAGATAACAAATTAATATACAATAATATAATCAGGGCTCATAATTTTCTCATTTGAAAAATATTTGAAGTAATGGCATTAAAATAAACATGTTTGTGCATAGTGCAAAACTTTCCTATGTTTTTTAATGGACTTTTTATTGGTATTAGTTTCATCTTTCATTACTTAATTTTTATAATTTTAGAGGGAAGAGGATATCAGTATTATGACATTTTTGTATGAATCTTGAGACCCAATAAAATATCGTATAAAAAATGGAAAAATATGAGCACTATGATTAATCAATAAATTAAATAGATAAATTACAAAACATATAAACAGAAATTGTGAATAAATTGCTTTTTCATAAGAACAAAGCAAGCATCAAAATAACACTGTTGCTACCAAATTCAAATTTTGCTAATCAAAATATTCTAAAATTTATCACTTTGTCTATTTTGACCAATAGAATTTTAATCCCCATTGCACAGCAGTATTGAAATTAAAACATGAGTATTATATGTATTTCAGTTACATTTATTTTTAGAAAAGCACTAATTTCTACCCTAAAGATGTGGTCAATGTTTGATACACCCTACTAAGTAAGTTTATTTTGAATGGCCCATTTGAAAAAGGTTAAATAATTATTTAATGGTTGCTTCAAAGATTGAAAGATATTGAAAAGGTGCTTATATGTTTTTTTCTTGGTTATTATTTTCAATATGTCTTTGTAGCTTCAACTAAATGTATTAATGCTCATTCAATTACTGCTTCTACAACTGTTTCAATAATAGTTGCAGCATTAAACTATTTTATTTGACCAATTCTAAGAAGTCTATGCCATGGATACTTGTCCCTCATAGAAATATTTTCAGGGATGGGAATAACAGTTAAAATATCAACTTGTCAAAATTTTGGAGGGCCATATTCAGTCCAAATCTGTGGAAGATTCCCATCCCTGTTTTTTACAATTATCAAACTATATTTGCCTTATAAAAACTGCTGTTATCAAAATGAATCTAGTTATCATTTGTTTAGAAACTGAGCTATATTTGTTCATTTTGCAATAGATGTGTTTGTTTTTGCCTCACATAACAAAAAAAGTGTTTTAACAGCTACTGACTCAGGGAACTATAACTTTAAAAAGTAATCCTCACAATTGAAACTTTTATAAGTTTTAACGTGTATATTGAAGAATCCATTAAAGTTATATCCTTATTGTCTAGGGTTAATGTTAATGTTTAGGGTTTTTATGACCTCTAGAATTTTCCATGCATTTGTTTTACTTTTTGTTGCTTGATTACTCAGTTGCAAAATTTATGAAATTAAAAGTTATTCCCATTTTTCTCATCAAACCAATCTTTATATTTTTGATGTTTAACTATAACTTTCTGAAATCCAAACCTCTTGTTAGCTTTTAAAAATGGATCATATAAATTTTATTAATATGAAATTGAGCTAACCCATTTTTTCAATTTAAATAATTATCACTAATTTTTCATGTAGTTCAGCAAATATTAATTTGAACTATGATTTTATCAACAAATGTATAAAATTGTTGTTTTTATTTAATTGTTGCCTGTAATTGTAAGGCAGTACAACTAGATTTGGCTGTGGAACCTAACTGACTTTCACTTATAAATGCTGATTGCAGGTAATATTTATGCCTCTATTAATTAAATTAATAATTCTAATGACATTACAATTGCAACCAAAAAATACTATATCTTAAATTTAATTGAACATAATTTAAGCCCATATACTAAAAAAATATGACAAACTTATAGTCCTACTTGTGACTTGCAAAATAAACCTTTTTTTATTAAAGTAATTCGTTTGGATATAGAACCATTATCACAATCATAAGCAAACAAAACCAAAATAAAACATTTTGAAAAAGACATTATTATTCATAACGACAATAATCGTATTAAAATTGAAATACATACTTGGTCTATGGCTGTGGACATTATATTTTACGTGATACTAAAAGACGTTGTTTTTAAAAACAATATAAAATTAAACTGTTCCGGAAGATCAATTTTTATAAAACAGAGTATTATAACAAAAAGAAATGTGATGCTTACGAATTTTATTATGCAAGAGGGTTAACAGACTGCAGAAACTTTGAGGCAATTGAAATTTATAAAAATTTATAAAAATTGAAAAAATAAGTTTTTCTTCAAATAATTCAAAATTACATGTTTATTACAATTTCTTTGGTTGATTATGACATAACATAATCTATTTAGTGATTTATATTTATATAATAGCCATTTAAAAAATGGGCGTCTTAATATTTATAAAGCTATTTTTTGGCGCCTATCAAAAGCTGTACTAAACTTGGCCCTCAAGGCCCCTTATAAATAATAACTATTAAATTTTGAAATCGTTTTATCTGCTCATTCATGGGTAGAGTGGAGAGAGTGACAGCTAACATTTAAATATTAACAATATAATTATATAATGAAGAAATATAAAAAAATTTGACTGCCTCCCAACCCAATCTTCTCCAGGCAAAATAATCAAAAATTAAATTTGAATTCTACATCGAAAATAAAAAATACATAAGATGTTTACATAAAATACCCCATCATTAAAATTCTAGATAGTGACAGATTTCAATGATTTTAATGTCAAATTGTACTATATAGCATATGGAGAATTCGATTTGACTATTATCAACAATTAAATATTGTTATTGATTAAATGATGAACACTTATTGATTTTTATCAATAGTTTGAATTTAATTTGGCAAATTTAAAGTTATTATAGTACTATAGTCCTATTTTATAGACTAAGCATTCCTATACGGAAGAACACTCAATCGAGCTAGAGGAAATAGATTTGTCTCAACTCCCAATCTCTCCTGCACCCCCAAATTCAAGCCTCCCGAACAACCTTTGAGGATTTCACCAACTGGATGACAGAGAACTCCTCCTACAATACCAGTTTTTCAGCATTGACAGTACCAGACCCTCCTAACGACTCCTTTAATCTAGAAGTGTTCTTAAAAACGGTCCATAAGTCCCCACAACATCAATTTTTCCTATTCATCCGGTTCCCGCTTGTGGGTTGGAAAATCTAACTCACAAGCAATTAACCGAATGGTTAGAATTCTCTCCAGCTCCGCCAACTGCCCTCAATCCTCACCTGCAGTGTCAGACTCTCCAGCCTCGCAAGCAGTAGCAGCCTTTTCCGCCTCATCCACTACCGCAGCCTCTATTTCATCATTATCTACCTAAGCATCCTCATCCAATTCCTATAAACAGACATTCAAGGGAGAGCCAGTGCTCCCGAACCTTCCAAGCCCACACCGATTTGTATGCTTATACGACTCTGTCCTCATATAATGGAGGAATTCCAAAACGAGGTGGTACACAGTTTTCAAAACCGCTCAACTATGCAGGGCGCAGTGCTATATACTGTTCGAAGCGGTTGACACTCCCATCCACCACTCAGATTTTTAGCATCCATCCGAGAATATATTGACTTTATGATAGAGACTCTTCTCAAAGATTGCACAGAATGCACATTCTGGCTCTACTGATCCTTCAAATTGATCCAAACACCGGAGATATTCTGCGCTCTGAGGAGCAAGTTCAAGCAGATGCGGAAGGTGCGTGAACACGATTATTAAGTTAAATTTTCTCATTAATGTCTATTAATCATGCGTTGGCTAATATTTCCAGGTGAGTATCGCGTTGCATCATGACAGGAGTGGAATTGGAAGATGAGGCTCAGGAATAACTTTTACCTGTGTTTTTTTATAATTTCCGAGGGTATGACTCGCAATTTCAATCATCTGCGCAGAAACCTTGGGCAAGGTCTAAGAATGGGACGTATCAGTGATTGCTCAGACGAGGGACGATTATACGGATATATTACATGGAATCTGAGTTTAAGATTAAAAAAGTCATGACAGACAGTTCAGGGGGAAGAAGATAATCGGATTTCGGGATTCCCTACAGTTCATGTCGGCCTTGCGGGACTCTCTAGTACACAATCTTGCTCCGAGCAAGCTCCGACATACCCGTTCCATTTTCAATTCGGACAACATATTCACCGAAGTTGCGTTATTCAAGGGAGTATTCCCCTACTCATACCTAACCGGACCAAAGCTGGCGAGCTTACCGCTCCCTGAGTTAATCCTTCCTGCATCCTCCTCCACTTACTCCGTCCGTTCTCCACTCTCACCCTAGCTTTCCTTCCCTCGAGGAAACTTGCGAACTAACTCATCATCACTGCCGGAACCTGTTCGTCCATCAACCACTCCATTAGCCTGACTCTCCACACTCTGTCGTACGCATTCGTGCAGTCCAGCCTCAAGCTGTTGTTTTCTTGAACGGCTGTTCTTGCCACCCATCTTGCACCTCCTGACCCAATCGTAACACTTGCTCCTCCGTTTCCTTGCCTCTTTGATAGCCCGCCTGTCATGAATTAACGGCTCCTTCCTTCTCCATCCAATAGTACAATCGGTTCACCACCATCCTTTCCATCAGTTTAGCTCTCACCGAGGTGAGGCTCACTGGCCGATAGTTTTCTCTCATTTTAGGATCCTTCTCTGCCTTCAGCAGTGGAAGCACTTCCGCTTTCTCCCATTGCCCAGGTCGACAGCTGCTACCCCTCCAGCTCGCATTGAACACCTCCAACCAAATCACCCTCAGCTCCTCCGGCATCCTCACCATGAGCGCTGTCTCCACTCCATCCACACCTCCCTTCTTCTTCTCGTTCATTTGTCTCATAACTCTTCCCATCTCTCCCATGTTGAACGGTCTTCTGAACTCCACCTCCCCAACCTTGTACTCCCTCATCCTCTCCGTCACCTTCCTCCTCTTCTCCCTCTCTTCCTTCGAGCTTCAGACCTCGGCATACGCCTTTAAGAAGCAGCTTGCCTTCTGCTTATCCGTGCGTGCTTCTCTTCCCTCGGATAACAAAGTATCGTTCCGGGCTTCTCCTTTACCTCCACTAATCGGGATTTTCACTGTCTTCCACACTTTCTCCACGTCCTTGCTCTATTCCAGACCTCCACAAAACCTTTCCAGTACTCCTTCTTCTTCTCCTCCACTTTCTCCTTCAGCGCAACAACCTTCTGTCTTCACTCCTCCACGTTCGCCGAAGCATTCAGTGTCTCTTTCTCTCTTCATCTAGACAGCTCTTCATCCCAAAATGGCCTGTTGAACCTTGACGTCTTCTTAAATGGAATGATCTTATTCGCTGCTTCAACCATCAGCTTGCTAAACTCCTTCACTTTCTCCGACAACCTCTGACCCTCCTGCAAATGCGAAATCCCTTCTCTGCACTCCGATCGGTACTTCTCCCAGGCCGCTTTCTTCCAAGCCCACGTTAGCCCCTTATCTTCCCATCGTCCCTTTTTCCTGCAGCACCAGCACCGGCTTGTGATCCGACACCCAATCGTTCATCACCTTCCATGTGCACCTCTCCGCTATCTCTTCTGCTGCCATCATGACACCTGGAACACTCTCCTTCACGTCCTTCAGTGCATGCATGTCTTCCCTCCTGTGTTCAGACTCGAGTAGAGGTTTTCCGCACACCACCCTGCCATCTCCTCCACCTCCGCTCTATCTGCTCAGCACTGATCGACCGGTTCGCTGCCCCACCTTTCTGAATGCAGATTCATATCTCCTAACACCACCTCTCTAGGGTCCGTGCTTATCCAGTCCCAGAACGTGTCCCACTCTCCCCTCTGGTGATGTCCACTGACACTCTCAGTTTTCCTGTGGTCCTTCTTTTCCTCACTCTCTTCTCCTATACGGTATGCAGCTCTTCACTAAAGTTAGCAAACCCCCTCCCTTCATACCATCTCCTCTCCTGACCACCAGCAGCCTATCCTTCCTGATCACAGCTGTGTATCCGTCCACCACCGGCGACCAGCTGCCATTATCCAGCTTGCTCTCTTGAACTACCACCACATCCACGTCCAATCTCTTCAGCACTTCCTCGAGCTCCGCCCACTTGTTCCCTATCCGGTCTGCATTCCACTGAAGGATCCTCAGGCTTTCCTTGTTGATCTTCTTCCATTCGCCATCTTCTCCTTCCTTACTGGATCACCTCCTTTTCGCTCATTCTTCTTCCCGAGATCTCGATTTCTCTGTCACAAGCCACACACCTCCAAAGACCTCTCTTGATCACTCCTTCCAGCTGCGTTCTGGAAACATCCGCGCACTTAATGTGGTAGAATCCCTCACATCTGCAGCAGCACTGCACCACTCCAGCCGCTTTGAGTCTCTTCTTGCATTTCTTGCATCCTCTTCCTTCCTTCACTGTCTCTTTCAGCTCTTCCATACGCACCTCCCAGCTCTCCTGCTGGGTCCCTTCACCACTCCCTACTCCCTGCTCCCTTCCTCTTACAAAACCTACTAATCCAGCCTCCCCCTTTCCTCGCCTTATCAATCCCATAAGTGGAACTGGCCCCCGCAGACCACTTGCACCACCGGTCTACTCCCCCTCACCAACTTACCTCCACATCCAGTGCAAGTTGGACCCGGGTTCATGTCCACATCACCAGCCAACAACACTCTCCTGGAAGAATAACAGACTCTTTCCTCCCAATAACCCGACCTTGGTGGACGTGCCTCCCGCATCCCGATTTTACTCCCTCTTTGAGTCTCCCCGAAGTGGTCCAAGATGACCTCCCGGTCGCGACGAAGACGCGGGGTGGAATAGGACGGGGATGTCAGTTACCGTTGTCAGATGAGCGGGCATGGAGAGCGCAGTTTCGGTTGAATAACCTTGTCGATAAGCAGATTGCATAGGTGGGAGAAAGGAGTGTGTGTCGAGGTAACGATAAAGTTGATTGGAGACAAACATGCATTAATTTCGATGTAGCCTATAATATTATATATGCATTATAGAGGTGAGTATAATTTATGTGTTTATCAAATTGATTACAATGATTATAATTATAATCTCTGTTAGCATTTATTGCAAGGCAAGCGAGCTGGATATATGTTAACTAGGTTCACACAGATATTAGTCAGCAATTAAATGTTTATTCACCGCAATCTATAGATATTGAATAGAAATAAGAATAGTTATAATTTTATCCTAATTAATTGCATAACAATCTCTATAACTGCTCAAAGATTTTATGCGAAGATTCCCATTAAATTAATTAAATAACAACAGTTTTCTACATTTTAGATTAATTCCAGATCAAACAAAGATTTGGTAAAATAATCATGTTCGACTTTCACTCAGTATATCACACAATTATCCAATTATCCGTCTCTTTCCTTTTTAGTAGTTCCCGTATAATATTTGTCAAATACGAAAAACGGAATTTCTGTAATGACTCTTTTTCATTTTCTGAAAAGATATTTGAATCCTTTTATGACGATGGCTATTTCTATTTTACAGTTAATTCAAATATATTGTGCGGATCAGCGATTAAAATTTACTTTATAAACTTTATTTCAATTAAAAATATTTTTATTGTTTCTTAAGTTGATATGCTTCTAAATCATAAACGATTCGAATTATTTTTATTTATCTTCTTTTTTGTAGAAATTGCTTTATTTTAATTTTGTTGTGTCGTCATCTTAGACATTAAAGCATAGGAACATAAAAACGATATTTTGTTAACAGCTAATAATTTAAATTAAATTTGTATTCCTGAATATTTTAATGCAAATATATATTTGTAACACAATCGACTCCGCTTTGATCGTCATCCGCTTTATATTCTTTATTACATTACTTATAGACTATTTCCCCCATGTAGATTATGTTACTTGTATAAGTTAAATTCGATTTAGTTTCACATGCGCGACCCAGAGAAAATGTTTTCTGTTTACTTTTACGCTTTTTGTTTTACAAAACTTTCTCGTTGGATAAATTAACATTCAATTATTTTGTTATGTATATAAATTCTCGTAAAATTTCTTTCAAGATTTAAACAGCCATGTCATCGCTTATACATAATTAAGGTAGAATAAGATTAATAGGGTAAATAGAATATTCAAATTTAAAAACATTCCTTTTACTAATGATTATATTATTGCATCTGCAGTCATTTACAGTCATATTGAATTTTGTAAACACGCGATTGACTACTATGACTAATTTAATATATATATTTCGGAGTTTACAAAAGATATAACAATAATCTCGCAACAATATGTTCTTATATTTTGTCAAATGAAAATTAATCAATCTACAAAAAGACAAAATTAGTCATAAAAAGAGAGTAAGTTTTCATACTGGTAAGATGTACATGACATGGTTTTACAGAAAGTAAAAAGTTGACCACGTTTTCCATTTGAAAAAACGAGAGCGGAATAGTTTTTCTTCATGTAAACGAGGTATTGTCAATAATCCAATATAATACTTGTAATTGTGAAAGTAGTGAGTGACAATAATACGTAAAATAGAATAAATTGAACAAAATCTAGTTGTTTAAATCAATGATTTGAGTTAATATTATCCCCAAATTGAATTCATATTATATGTACAGGATACGTGTAGTGTATGGATATGCAATTTTTATCAAAAGGTTAGAATTGATTTTTTAACAATTTTCTACAGAAATAATGCAAACGATTGTTGTTAAAAAATAACGGATATAATAATAATGTATAAAAATGTTGAGTCTGTTTTGACTTTAATGACATCAATAAATGGTGGAAATACTATAATTTATGACTATATTATCATCAGTTTAGTCAATAACTATGCAGGTAAATAAAATGGTAGTACATAACATTTGTAAGTAAAATACAAAATAACAAAAAACAATAAAGTGTTCAATTTCTCTGGCTAGATGATTATAAACTGGAGCCCACCCATCGACTTAGCTGACCACTAACTCTGTATTCAGAGCAATATAGACAGTGTTGACGTGAATTTATATTAAGCAATGACAATTAAGTGGTTCCTTTATGGAGCAATCGGTGTCTCAAAGGTCAACATTCCAAATGTTCAACTCACACAAGAGCATTAATAAAAGCCCATAGTAAGTTATTATGAATGATGATGTTTTTGTAAGTGACAGACATTATTGTTTAGGCTGGCAGGCCAAAAATGTAATGGTTCTATTTATTAGTGAGGGGTTTGAGTAGCACATCAGATAACAATAATAAAAATAATATTACAATTTCAAAATACAGATTCACATTAATAACACTCCAGTTGGTAGATTTAATAAAAGCTTGATGCGAATAATTAATGTTCAGTTTACAAATGTTCGACTCTGATAGATAAATCTTTTCCGATAATGGGCTGAGCGGCCTTTGAATTTAAATTTGCGTCGTTTTCTGAGTTCTGTTTTTAGGAGCGAACATCGGTGTGGATCAAGGATTTCCGTCATCTCGTTAGGAACCACGATGCGTTTAAAGAATTTGTCTGCAAGAGACTGTCTGCGATCGACAAAGGTTGAGATTTGGAGCATGTTCAGCGCTTTTGTGTAACAGACTTTGAGAGAGACGATTGATAGAGCCCTTTTTTGTATGTTTATCAAGGTGGTGTTTTAAGTCTGAGTGGTTTTAGTGTGCCAAACTGTATCAATATAGACCTGATGATGCCCTTATACATTATTTGGTGGCGTACCTGCTCTTTTGAGCATACGAAGGGAGTTTGAAACTTTCTTCGTTATTGAAGCGACGTGTAGTGGTAGTCCACGTCAATTCTGGATTGATCTGTTTTCGTGCCTTCCTTGGCCGAGTTGTCAACAAACAGAGAGCTACTAATTTTCAGTGAAATGTTCATTTTAACACAAACTGAGTCTATATAAAATATATAAGTATACGAAATATTAATAGTATCATTTATAAATACAGATACAAAAAGTGTTTTAGAGAGGATAAATGTTGATGGTCAAAGATTTTCATTTATAGTCAAGATTTTAAATCAATAATATGATGATGATGAATTAATTAAAATTTGAATGAAATGAATGAAAATTGAATATAATAATGTTATTTTATATTTCTTACTGGCTGAATGATGTGAAAAAAATTGAAACTCATTTGTTAGTGGAAAGAATTGATTTATATATAAAAATGGAAATACAAAACAACTTTACTGATTATTCAAAACTTATTCAATTGAAAAAACTGACAAATAATTTTTTTATATTGAAATTTTATTCTACAGAAAAAGACAAAAAAGGATTCATTAAAATAAATAAGATTAACAGAATGAATTAATAAAGATGATTCAAATATCTTTTGTGGTTTATAATGTGGAATAAAATATTGTTACCAACTAGAAATCTCGACATGAAATAAAAAAAGTTTGACCATTCAACAATATAAAAAAATGAAAGGTGTCCAACTAAAAATTAATGTTTATCAAATTGAAGTTTTATCTTAGGAAACTCTTCAACCGGCAAACCAGCCACATTCATGTTAACAACATCGAACCATTCACCCTTCCTCTGAAGATCAAAAATGTCTTCTTCAACACGATCTTCTATTTGTACTGTAATTCTTCCTTTAATCGGAAGTTTGATCCTTTTGTTACAATCTTTATCATAAATAAGAAGTCGCACCTTCATGTTACCACCACGACCTCTTTCATACAGAAACACTTGCACAACCACTCCTTCCATATCAGCTGGAAGTATTATCGGAACACTCCAGATATTTCCATATCCTGTTCCCTCCACGATATTTTTCCACTTGATGACTTCTTCGTCCTCCCACTTTGCTGCTGTCTCAAACTGACATTGACGGTTTTCAGTCATCACCGCTCGACCAAGATCTTCATAACCTAGGATCGCCTTTCCCTTCAATTTGAGCATTCCTGAATACAATGAATACAATTATTGAAAGAATTATTTGACGTCATTAAAAACAAAATCATTAAAACAGAGAATAAACTTAATAACTTCAATAATTATTTTAGTCTCATTTTTTTATGATGGCAACAAAAATGATGAAAAGATATCCTAAATATCATTCTATTTATTCAAATAAACAAGTTTGTTTACATTCACAAAACAAACAACACC
>JAUZNC010024698.1:10016-23061 GCA_034780395.1 Vannuccia rotundouncinata | reverse complement strand
CTTTACTTTACTTTACTTTACTTTACTTTACTTTACTTTACTTTACTTTACTTTACTTTACTTTACTTTACTTTACTGTTGTTTGATTCAAACATTTTTGTTATTCAATTTTTAAAAGAGGTTGATGATGAACACCTATAACCAGATGTGAAATGATATCGTCTTCGTCGTCGTAATACTAACTTTTCAAATATCGATTCACTACAATATCTAAATGTTTTATCTTCTTTTAATTATATTTGATTTTTTTTGTAACTAATAAAACATAAAATTATCTATTTAAAGTTCAACTCATAAAAGTATAATATTAAACCAACGTATAAACTATCGATTTTGTAGTCGAATTTAAAGTGAATTTATTTTGCTGAATTTTTAGAAATATATAGATTGATATCATTTAAAACACTTGTTATTAGTGTTCTAAATGACATATATTCCATGATATAATGATAGTAAGCCAATAGTTTGTACACCACATTGTTTTCAAATATCAAGTTTTTTTAAATGTCGCTACATGTAAATTTTACTTTTATCTCATCTCAATCAAATCAACTTTAAAAGGAATTTCTTATGATAACAATTAAATGTTTGTTATAAAATGGTTTGTAAATAAAAATGTTTGAACAACTGCTTCATCAATTATAGCCCCATATCTGTCAATATATTCCATTTAACCACTTTGAAATCACGTTGCATGCGAGACAATATATATCAATTTAATCTAATTAGGAAGGAATGTTGTCTCTGAAATTTAGGAAATTATATAATGTTTGACCAAACGTTAGTGTTACACTTGTGAAATTTCATATATTTTTAATACTAATTCTATTTTTAATTTGAAAAGCAATTGATTGTATTTTTTAATAAAATAGATTATATATATAAATGATAATAAAAAAAGTTATTTTACCTAAATATATATTTTGTTTTAATTTTTTAAATTAAATAGAATAGCATTATTTCTGCATAAAACTTCTAGGAAAAAATATGATCAATTAGTCCGAATGCGTTAGTGTGCAAACCGAAAAATTACTTAATTACAATACGAATAGAAAATTGAAAGAAGTTAATTAATACATTGTATGCGTTAACTTGAATCATATCTTATAATAGTTTACATTTTAATTAAAATTTTTGGAAACATTACATAATATTACAAAACATGATTAAATGATCGATATTAAATTTAATTAGATTTTTGCAATATTAATGAAACTATATATCAAAATGCATTCTAAATGAAGATTAAATATTAGGTTTTATACAAATATACCTATCGTAATTACTTAGTAATACATCAATTAAATGTAATATATTCTATACGACTATATATAAATTAACATGAAATAAAATAAATCAATAACTGTTCAGTTTTTTATTATTTACATGGATGTAATAATACAAGTCACTCAGATGATTATTTGTACACAGTGTTTTATATTTTATAATTTTAATTTATGCTATTTATTTATGGTTGCAATCTATTTAAAGAATTTGATAAATCCTAAAATACTTATTTCGTAATAAAGTTTTGTTAAATTGCTATTTACTTAATTTGAAAGAAATCATCGAATCTAAGCGTAAGTACCGTCGTTCGAAATTGCATCTTATAATATTATTATTGCTATTAGTTCTAATATTTTTAAATATTTATTTTGAATTATTTTCTTAATTAAATATTTTTTTCAAATTATCAGAAGTTGATATATTTATTTTGGTTAATTCCAGTGGTGTATCTAGGAATTTTTCAGTAGGGTCGTAATCATCATTTTGGAACCTTTTTTGTCAATGAGTTTCTTAAAAAATACAATATTAAATAAAAAAATTATCGTTTACCGCCGCCTTCGTAAACGTTATATCAAACGGCAAATCCACAGTGAAATGAAAACTTTATCTAACTTTAATACTTAAATAGATACAATAAATAAATTTAATCATAGAATCATAGAATAAATATAAATTAAATTTATAAAATTTATCTATGTATTGATCAATATTATGTATGTTATAATGTTTTGGTGACAGAACACATCCTAATGACAGATGCCACTCCTCAAAATAAGCTTTATCATTGAGAAAGATATCTCAAATGTTACAATTTTTAATAATATTTATTACGTATCATTTATTGTGTCTATGTAGTTGCTATAAATCTCACAAAATATGTTTTAAATTAAGCCAACTGTTTGTTGAAGCTGTTGAAGCAGAACATACAAAAGTCATCCAACTCTTTACTTTTTTGATCGAGAAAATTGTTCAAGATGTTCTTGTCAAAGAAATGTGGAGTTTTCAATGTGAAGCTCTCTAGCGCTGTGTATTATGGGACATTAATCTCAGCTTACAATGCAAAGCAAATTAATTGATTTTACTCACTAATTAATTATATTGATTTTAGTTGTTTGAAATTGATTTTTCGATCTACGCTAAAATTATTTTTTCCATAATTTTAAAGTAACACTTTCATTTTTTATTATAAATGTGCATAATATAACAATTTTTAATATCAGTTTAATATCTAATATAAGGAGAGCTGGATGCGATTTCTACTTATTAAATAAATAATAAATTCAAAAAAGACAAGTCCAACAATGTAATAAAAATGATGCTAATCAGAAATGATTCCAATAATTATTGCTCAAATAATAATAATTGCAATTTTATATTTTTTTGTTTAATTATTTATTACTTCTATCTCATTAATGTGGGGTTATGTGGGTGTTGTTTTAATTTCTAATAAAATTTGGTTAATTTTTGTATGGAAAATATATTAAAGTGTTACATTGAAGCAGTCTCCAAGTTGTAGCAAATTATAGCTTCACTAATGACAATTAGTGCTTTTTTGATGCCTTCAAACAATGTACCTACGACACTCATATTTTACACATACAGAAACTGACACTATATTAAGTTCCTACGGGACACAACAGAGTTAATAGGTAGCCATTGTGCAATAATTAATTTATAAATTATATCATTAACCTGCAATAAGAAGACTCAACTTCTTTAATTAATGACACGGTATCAAGTGAGATAAATGACTTTGGAGTCGAAGACCTTATCTTTAGTTTTTTGTAATATTTAAATATTGTTTTACTTCAATATAAATAATTGTTTAATATTCAATAAGAAACCATTTTTCATAGTTAAAATTTATTTTTTATCCAGGTCATTATCCAATGTCATCCAGGGGCAATAGACTGTTTCATATAGATTCACAAGGGATATTTATAGCAATACTCTGTCTTTTTTCTCACCAATTTTTTGGAATATTGAATACGTATTGATATTTTTAAGAGCATTCTAAAAGAAATTCGTAAATTAACTTAACTTAGTTTTTTTAAATTAGATTTCATAAAATTCAAAAATTTTATATTTTATAGCAAATTGTCTTTTACCGTTTTTAATGTTCATTCAAACATTTATATTACAATTTTTTATGTTGTTTATTTTTAATAATTATTACTTGTAAATTGTTTAATATAAGAATAATATTGTATTACTATTGTAAATGATCGATTAAAATATTTAGACTTCCATTGACATAACTTCCACATGGCGTCCAAGCGCACGTGTTTCATATTTCTATATTTATAATAGAATGTTTATGAGATGTACACAAGACATTTTTTTAAAAGTACAACAATCCTGGGGGCGTATTAATGAAGGATAAGGTGGGGTTTGAGATCCTTCAGACCGCTTTACATTAAATAATTTTTTTATAGTTTTAATTACCGATAGTAAAATTTACTATTTAATTTAGACTCGCTTTTTTACAATTAAAATTTCAAAATTTTAATAAGCAAAAGTTTTTAATAAAAGTTTGTTAATGAACAATGAAGATATTTGGTGGGGAAGGGGGTTGTAGCACACCTGTTGTATTTTTGTTATAATTGTATTTTTATTCAATCAGACAGATGAGAATTTGACGAAGAAAGAGATTGTTTGCAATTTTATATTATGCAGAATTATTTTTTTCAGATAAAATCATTTAAATATCTATTATTGTACGCATTAAAGCCAGATTATTGTATATTATTCCAATATTAGGGAAGGTTTTTTATTTTTTTAAATATGAACAATTGATAAAAAATGTTCATTATTCATTTTTATAATTATATATAAGCACAACCATAATGTACAAAGTATTTTCTAAGAACATAAGAACCTATTCATAATTAAACCGAAATTCTACAAATACAATAATTCTGCTAATATATAAAAATATAAAAATAATGTTTCTATTGTTTAAGAAATTGTGGTTATAGTTCATATCCTTTTATCGTGTTATTAAAATATTGTCGTTATTATGTTCACCAATTATTTGGAAGCATCTGTTTAATTCCCTTCTTTTAGTCTTTAATATAATACGTTACATTATCACCAGAGGGAACAGCTCCACTTTCAATTATAATGCAATCAGAATAATTGAAAAACATTATATAAACTTTGTCTGCATGATATTAGTAAATTCTCCCATTAAAAAGATTTCTTTGTGTGTCTTAAATAAATTTTTACAATATGTTAAATTAAAAAAATTAAAAATTATAAAATAGAGAGTTTGTGTTAATATTAATTAATTGTTTCATGATGAAAATACTTGAGAATACATTTCATACAATTAGACAATCCAATAAACACATAACAATTTAGAATACATTCACGTTATAAATTCAAAGCAATACAATTTATTACAATTTTTTCTCTTTGGAGGATTACTTGAAATCACTTAAAATGTTCATATTAAAAAAAAATAGTATAAAATTAGATATATCCATATAGCATACACAATATGCTCTTGTCAAATGCACCGACTAATTGATTATATTGAGAGATTATAATTAATTTGTACTGACGCCATATATAAGTGTTATACGTTCAGTTTAGAACAGCTCAATAATTTTTTTTTGGAATGTAACAGTCACGCATAGTGTACTTTAAAGTTTATAAATAATATCTAAATATGCATTGTTCACTGAAATAAGTATTACTATCAGTTTAAATCATTGTTCGTAATGTTTAAGAAAGTATTTCAAAAATTATAGCAAAAAAGAGTAATAAAATATTTGTATTCAATAATCAAGAAAAATTTGATTTTTTCATATCTGTGAACTCCTTAATTTCTTATTGATGAAGTATTTACAATAAAACAAGTATTTAAATATATACTCAAAATTATTTTTCATAGTCTATATTAAAAAAGATTGAAAATCATCTCGAATTTCTATTATAATTACATATCTATAGTTTAACTAATTAAAATTTTAGTTTACTGAGAAAAACAACAACAAACTAACTAAAATTGCGATTTTAAATTTAGAATTTATAAGAAAGAATTACGTCTGCAATTTTTGTTTAGTTATAATCATTTATTAATATTGTTGGGTTTCTCCAGAGCTGTGATATTGGTACATAAGTATTTTGAAGCAACATGCCTTATATTACTGATATAAACAGTATTAAACAACTTTTACAATGACGAAGATAAACTTCTGTTTACTTATGTATAATCATTTATTATATATATTTATTATAAAATATTTTTATTCTGAACCAATAAATTCTAAGAATTATGATGCGGACGCAAACTTTGCCACTTTGTAATCAATATTGTGTTTTTAATATATAGTAATAAATTAAAATGTTTCCTATAGTAGATGTTAAAGAGAAAGACTTTGATCGAAATATTTTGAACATTTTTATCAAGAGAAATTCTATTGACAAAGCTCCATGGTCTCTTTAAATTTCTTTGACCAAATATTTGAATATAAAATTATATCGTGATTGTATTTTTCTAAAATAGATAATTTGTGATATCTTTACGTTGGATTTCGGAATTTTTGTTTACAACTAAATAATCTTCAAATATCTTTCTTTATGAACATTTGAAGAGCTCTATGATAATTAAATTGGTGCATTTCGTTGAAAATTTTTTGTGGAAAATTTAGATGATCTATTGATTAGTTTTAAGCCTATGTTGTCTAATTGATTAAGATTGTATATTTATCATGTCGAGGACATCTTATTATAATGGGTAAAAAGGATGTATCTTTCATACCATATTATAGCGAAATATCAACATTGTAAAATTGTATATTTAAGAGTTATTTTTAATCACTGATTAATGCTCTATATATAATGTGTAGGTACCGTAGTATGTAAAAAAAATTATTTTGTAAAATGTTAGTATTTGTTTTTTCAAATACTCTCTCACTCACTTATATTTCTCTGTCATATAATATTATTTGTATACATTATATGAATATGAGTAGTATAAGTAATATATTTTAATAGCAAAATTATCGATACAACACTTTGAATGTACTTTTGTTCTGCACTATTTGTCATCAGAACTATTTATATCGAAATTACAGCTTTGTCAAGTTACGCGTGATTAAACTTAAGAGTTTGAAAACAAAATTCATATGTATTTTTACAAAGAATTTGAAGCAAAGATTGTCTTTTCTTTGGTTTTTAAGCTGCCTAAATTTTGGACACACAATATAATTTGTTTAATATACCCACCAGTAGTTAAGTAATTATATCGTTGTTGTATCCGATTACAAAACTGCGTTTGACGCCAGTAATGTCTATAGCTGCATATATGCTGCTGTCTTATAAGTACTTTCATGTCCTTATATTAAAGATAAGATTTTTCAAGATTGAATGATGTTAAAAGCTCGTCCAAATTACATGGCTTCGCCAAATTTTCAACCCCATCTGCACAATAACCTTAGCATGAAATCGACGACTCCATCCCTGCAATACCTTTATACTAAACATGGGTCATTTGCTGGCTTGCAATTTTCACGATTCCATAAACAGTTTGGTGTTATTCACTTTATTGCGTCGGCTATCATAGTTTCATTGGATATAATCGGATCTATGATCAATAAAACGGAATGTCCTTACTATAATTCTAGGGTTGGCATCATTTGTGGAGCTCTTTTGGGAGTTGCTGGAATTCTTCAATTTTTGTCAGGACTTAAACAATCTAAGTGTTGTCTATGTTTAACAATTATCGCAGACGCTTTCGTAACTATTAGCATAATTTCTGACGGAGTTCTATTGGCGATCATTGAAGTAACTGGACAGTCCAGCGTTTTCGGAAGTTTTTTTGATAGATTTCCTTGTAATGATGATCGATGCCCGCCAAATATTGAAATCACAATTTTCTACAGGGTAAAAGGCATTACTTATCTACTGCTATATTTCTTGACTATTATAACGAGTATCGCTCATTTATGGTTGAGCTGTCGAGAAATATGTTTTTGTTGTTGTAATCTCAACCCGATCAGTCCATCTCTCAGTATGACTAAAAGGTCACAAAGCAGCGTTATCTATCAAAACCATCGATGTTCTAAAAAAAGTAACTCCCAGCAAGCGACCCCAATATTCCTGAAGCAACAGGGGAATCAGATGTTGGGACATTCAGACGATAGTATGATAACCTACGTACCTGTTGGTCTGCCAATCATCCATCAACGATCAACGCCAGTGAGTCTACCCCGTTCTCATTTACAATGGTGCAAGTGTGAGTCCAGTATACAGTAGCTAACTCTCACAACCAAGTGTCTGGCCAAAGATATAAGTGGTCAAAATACAGTCAAAATATATAAATTGATGTAATCCGTTACCTCAGTTATTTACAATATTTACTTTCCTTAATTATGACAAAAATTGTTTTTTTCTGTTATACATTTGATAATAAAGTTTATTTTAAAAGCAACTTGTAAATAGTTGTAATTAATATTAATGTAAAAAATCAATTTTGTTTGTTTAATCATATTTATTTTAATTCAATGTTTCAAAAAATCAATTAAACCCTTTATATTTATATTTTAGAAAAAGTTGTTATAATATATTAACAAAAACTTCAATATAAAACATGTTCGCGGTTACATTTTAAACTAAAAATATTGTTTAAAATAATTATTTCAATAATACATATTCTTTTTTCGAATTTTGACCACTGTGCTATAATGATTATATGGTACGGCTTTGAGATATTGTCCGTTTAAACGTTTGAAAATGTTTATTACAATCTAATCAAAAGTTATATTAGAAATAGTATCGTTTTAATTTAAGATGTATATTCACAAATATTTTAATGAAATGTAGCGAAGTTTGCTTCTAAATATGTATATAAATAAAACGATATAGTTTAAATTAAATAATGTAAGATAATGAAAAACTATATTATATTTCCAACATTTGGAAGTACATAAGCTAGTTCAACTGGGTTTTAATTGTGAAGAAAGGGTTTGTGTCCATTGCGAAATTCCTAATTCTGCTTATGATCACCTGGTGGGATTGTTTGGATTTTCTAAAAATTGCTGGAGCTACTAATTGTTTATTTTCCTGTATAATTGTAATAACAGGTCGGCCGCTGCATGGCAAATCATTAATTGCTCCCATTTCATCAAATTTATATCTGAGCCTATAAATTGTCATCCGCGTTGGTGGTGTAGTTTGTACATGGTACTTAGGTCACTCATTAGCAATCAATGCAATATGGAATTTTGGTATTTCCACCATAATTTGAAATAAAATAACTGAGTACCTTTTCCACTTTGTATTTTTGTTAGTTATTGATTTTAATTCTAAATAAAATATAATACGGAACTAAATCATTCATTTTAGATATGTTACTATTGAGAGTATACAAACTTTTGCGTCAACCTGAATATCAAATTTTATTTGTTTAAATTCACTATATGCTTTAAAATGATTACTGCAACTTAATGATATCATTTATTTTGTGGGTCAAAACTCAAATCTAAATATTCTATATAGTTGTATAAGAATAAATAATTTTTTTCTTTTTCATCACTTTATATTTCAATTTCTATAGTTGATAATTATTTTCCCTGCTTCACATTGTGTATTGGAAGTTAATATAATTAAGCGTTCTATGTCAAGTGGGGTGCTTTCTCAATTTATATGTAATACAATTATTAAAATTTTCCTATCCAACTTAATAAAAATAAATTTTAATTAATCATTTATCTCAAAATGTGGGAGCACTATTTTGATTCGTTTATTATGTAATAACCTGAAACGCATATTGATTAACTACAGGTGTAGTTATGCGTATATATAATATATATTTATGTAATAACCAACTCAATAATATAATCTTTCAGGTCAAATGATTTTTAGACCGTTATTTAATTTGTTGCGCTATTAACTAACTTACACGTGTAGATTTTTATTCGCGAAATGTAATTGATGTATAAATTATCATTCAATAAATAAATGTAAGTGTTTGATTTTTGAATTAAAATAAATTCCGTATTTTATATTTTCATATTTATACTTATAATTAATTTCAATGTTTGATAAAGTTTACACAAAATTTACTAATATCCATTTCTTACATGAGGTGTTAATCAACTAATCAAATAAGTATATGAATTACTTGCAAGACAGTTATTATTATTAGATTTAAAGGATGGTATTATCTACCTTATATCTACTTTATATATTTATAATGAAATAATATATCAATCACTAAGCAGACATTGTCAAATAGATAATTAAAATGTATTCATACTTTCTTAAATATATTATTTAAAACCATTGTATTTTATTGTATTCCATTGTATTTTATTGTATATTATTTAAAACCACTGAAAAGGCGAACCACAGAATTATTAGAGATTCCAAAATCTGAGAATCAATTAAATATTACTCATATTATAGTATAATGTCTAAGTCAAGTAGTACAACATTTCTGTTATTTACGGAAGAGGAGCGATATTTAATACTCGGTCAATTTTAATTGGGGGGAGGGGCGACATGAAAACGCTAGTTACTCGAGGTATCTTTTTATTCAAACAATATACTTATATATTTTATGTAAATCAAATATGACATAACTTCATTTTTGGTGCAACAGAGATATTTCATGACAAAATTCTTACTAAAATTGTGTGATTAATTTATTGCATCAATTCACCTAATCCGTGTTGTAGCTTAATATTTATATTGTGAAATAAAACAATAAAGGTGTTTGATCCTTCTCTCTACATTATATTTTATTATCGGATTCTAATCGGATTCACTTTCGTGAGGATTATTATAATGTTAAACCTGTGCAAATCCCTTATTGCATTAGTTATAAGATATTTCATTAGAAGATGATCAACTTTATATTTCTGAGGTCCATGACATGTATATTTGAATAATGCTTACATAGGTACATTGATTTAATCCTTTATAATATAAAAGATTATAAGAGATTTTTGAATTAATATGTGCAAATGTATTTCTATAAATACGTGTTTGCATTAATACTGTATTCAAACTACTGCTTTTCTGAATATACAGATATACATTTAAAAAAGCTGTGCAAAATGGCTTCACAAAATCAAAAGAAGGATCCACAACAGTTTCAAACCGTAAACAATGATGTTTTTATGAATCCTGCTGCCCTTCCGCAACATGAAAGACGAATTTACGCGCAGCTCCAAATGATCAAAGCCTGTAAAACTCCAGCAGTATATCATCTTGAACCATCAGCCCCACCCATGCAAATACAAGTGGAAAATAACCCATGTCATGATAATCTTCAGCCTCAACACCTTCAAAAAGAAACCTATGAGGCTACTGGACCAAGGGTAACCCCAAATGCAAATGCAAACATACATCATCCAAAGATACACATTGGATTTGGAGTCTTTCACATCTGCCTTGCTATGATCCTTATCACACTGACGTTAACAGGTAGGTTTATATTTCCAAGCCAATATACAACATCAACACATGCCTCTCCAATAATTGTAGCCCTGTGCGCTGTTGTGTTGCTTGTGACGGCAGTCATTCAACTCATAGTTGGAAGTCAAAGATCTTACCAACTATGCATCTTGTCTCTCTTCTTCGATATTGTTTTGGCTATTCTTTTGCTTGGGGGTGTGGTTCTACTAAGCTTACAAGAAATACATTTAAAGATGTATTATGTTGGAGGACATCATTTTAGTCACTATAGAAACTTATTTTATATGAAGAAAGCATACTTTCTTGTAGGCGTTTTCGTGATCACATTTTTCTCTACAATTATTCATGCCATTTTTGGTAGCTACTATGTGTGTATACGTAAACAGGAATAACGAAACTCTCATAAAATTTTTTTGCAATTAAAATCTCTGGCGGAAATGAGACTCAATAAACTTTGAAAAAAATTATATTCTCCATTTTCTTTATTATTTTTAATGTCATTGTTAATTTAGTTTTTTCCATAAAAATAATTAATTTTACACTGTAAATTTGTTTCGAAAATTGTATACATTGTATATTTAAAATTCTGCTGCAATGTATAAGTTACAAGTTTTGTCAATTACATATTTTTAACAATATAAATTTACGAAATAAAAGTTATTTTTTAACATATTACGTTTTTAATGATTATTTTACAATTTAATTATACTATTTTAATTATAAAAAACAACGGAATTCAATTTATAATAGCACATATGTCTTTATATCATAAAAATTTAATAAATAGATAGGTTAAAATATCGATTATACTTACTATATATATATGAATAATATAATCCAAATCAAAATCAAAATATTACTATCTTTGGTTGGAAAACTGACTAAACTTACAATTTTATTTCGATATTATAAATGTATTTCTATATTAAATGTATACTTTATTATTAGTTTCAAATATAATATTTAGGACTTTGAATCAAAAAACATTATGCTCTTTTAAATAATAAATATAAACTAATTTCATAAAATTATTATACAGCATTTAAACTATTATAGCTATTATTATAATAAATCTCCATATAATATAGATATGTATCCATTATATTGTATTTATTACAATTTTAGCTATATGGTTAACTTATGTATATATAGATATTACAAAATACTTTTTTAATTCATTTAACCAAAATAGCCCATATAACAACAAAATAATATAATAACAATTACATACGTATAAATTCTATCAATAATAACTCAACATAAATAGTTTACTAAAATATAATTCTTCAAAGTGTCAATATCCTTTTGAGAATATGCAATTACTTTTCATACATAACATTCAGTAAAGTTACCTTGTCTATCCATTGTAAAAAATAATGAGAAGTTCACAAGATGATATATATATATATCTCTTTAAAAGATTAAAGGTGTTTTACAATTACACTCTAACATATAAATTTTTCTCTATATAGTAAGTATTTAAAAATTGTTGTACGTGATATTAATATATTGAACGAATTTCCTAAAGAAAACTTATACACTGAATAATATAATGGATATACTATTTCTTCAATTATTCCTTTGAATTTGTGTTGAACTAATTTTAATTGTCGTCTTTTTGAGTATATATATATCTATAGATATACAGACATCATTCTTATAGTTTATTTAATTTATTTATAGCAGATGTGTTCAACAAGCGTCCATCCCCAGTCTTTTGGATCTAATAGTACACGACTGGGGGCTAATGAACTTGAAGATATACCCGTAATAATGAAACCGTGCAGCAGCAGGAGTTGGTGAAAGCGACTTAAGATCAACTGATTTACTGCATTTTTGGTTTTTTCCGTGAATCGGATGAGCATCTAAATTCTCTCCAGGTTTTCCATCATCATGGAAGAATCTATTGCGTTGACATCTTCTCAAAACGTATCTGCTAAACTGGCTTTATTAGCTTGCCTTATGTATGAACCGTTTCAAAGAATGATGCTGGATAACTGCAGAGCTCATATTTCAATAGATTTACCACTGATAATTCATTTGCTCTCCTGCAGTGACAATGTTGTAAATTTTGAAAAATGTCATTGTTAATTTTACACACGTACAAATTAACTTTGTTTGACTTCACTGACTGTGTAATCAATAATTATTAGGAGAAGCCTCTCTTCTCAAACATTCGATACCTTTTTATTTAGATCATAATTATAATATAAGATGTACTTAATCGTATATGCTTTAAATTAATTTATATAAAATATTTCATTATTTTGGTTTAATATCCTAAATATGGAATGCCACTTTCAATAGAATAACGCAGCTGTTCCGTTTA
>JAUZNC010024687.1:0-23063 GCA_034780395.1 Vannuccia rotundouncinata | reverse complement strand
CCAGGAAAATATAGCGCATATAAGTAGTAGGATAAAGCCGCTAATAATAACTAATACAATTTGTCGTCCATTGTCAAACATTCTCCGAATTAGATGTCCATTCTCATACATTTTTTGGTATGATAAACGTAGAAATATGGCTAAAACTTCTTAATTTTTCATACATTTATATTTTATTTCTATTTAACAGATTTTAACGAATTTTATAAACATTTAGCATATTTTATGAAATTTTTGGGGGTGGTTTGGACATCATCCTCTCCTACTACTCCTAATGCCACAAGTAAAGGGCTACGATCCAATTTATTGAATCAAAGATCTAAGAATTTCTTGATCAACCAGTATATTCTCCAGATTTAAATGTACATGCCAGATACATATTACAGTTAGAAATGCTCAGGAAAAACATTGAATTGTTTACTACACTTACTATAATTCACACATTTTCTGGATGAATTCTTAGAAAGCAATACGACATTACCAATGACACATTATCTGGAACGGCTGAAGACCCATACACTGCAATGGAGTAATTGACGATGGTGCTGCTCATCTCAAACATTTTGTATATCTTATAACATTTGTATACTGTTTGTATTCTACACGTTTGATCAAAAAAGGCCGTTTTAAGAGATCAATCTTAAGAAAAGAGAGATCAAATCTTCCGTAGAAAAGTGTTTCACTGGAGAGATCAAATCTTCTGTAGAAAAGTGCTTGATTGGAGAGATCAAATCTTCTGTAGAAAAGTGTTTCACTGGAGAGATCAAATCTTCTGTAAAAAAGTGTTTCACTGGAGAGATCAAATCTTCTGTAGAAAAGTGTTTCACTGGAGAGATCAAATCTTCTGTAGAAAAGTGTTTTACTGGAGAGATCAAATCTTCTGTAGAAAAGTGTTTCACTGGAGAGATCAAATCTTCTGTAGAAAAGTGCTTCACTGGAGAGATCAAATTTCAGTATTGTTTTTAATCAATGCCTTGAGAATACCTACCTTATTAAAAAAATTACAGTAGAACGAAAAATAGATAAATCAATCAAATTTAATAATTTTTATTTTATATAATATTGGAATGTTCTCCTTCTTTCTGTAATATATTAAGTCCGAATTCTAATTAGAAATTAGTAAAATTGGAATTTTAAAAATTCCTTATTCCTAAAATTCCTAAGTTTAGGTATAGGCTACTTTAAATTGTTCTCCTGTAAAATATTACTTATTTGCAATATTTCACTTCGAAATTTTTAATCTGAATTTATTTGTGATCATATTGACTTAATTTTAGTTTTATGTTGTTTTGAAATTATTAATAACTCCATTTTCAATATTACCCTTAGGGAGATGTTCTCTGGTCCCCCGAGTCAAATATAAAACTAATGCTTTACATTCAATAATTTTAATATTAGTACAACATTATTTTTGCTGTTATTACCTGCATTATCTAGATAAGTAAACCTACCCTATCTGATAGATTATAGTTCTTTTCCTATCTGTTGGTCTCAGAGACTTCATTTTTGAGATATTCAATAAAAACATAATTTTTACAAATATTCATTTTTTAGATAACTGTATTAAGATACTTTATGTTTCTATTTATTGGTAATATGTTATATGCATCCAAAATGCATCATAAAGTAGTTATTTACGATTTAAAGTTTTTCTCGCTTGGATAAGGAATTTACGTTATATATGCTCCGGGGAAAATAAAAATGTGTTCCAGGGGTCTGAAAATTTGTACCCCATCATTTGTCAATTGCTCAGACCTAAATCTATCAGAATCTACAAAAAAATCAAGTTGCACAGCAACATCGCACGGGAGCTAATCTTATTACATGTCAAACCGCACTAAAATGAAAATCAAAACATTACAGACAATTCGAAATGAGGAATCGCTACATATGTGTTGGACACATGTTATGAGAAAACATCACGATCTGGATGTAATCGAAAGACCCTTGTTTGCTGAGAAGGATAAAAAGACATGCGCTCTGGACATGATCAACAATTGCATATTCAAAATGAGTTGATCAAGAGGTTTACAAAAAGTAATCGTGCAGCTTTTGCAGAAAGCAGGCAAAAGTGTAAACTACGACATGGAACATAAATATGTTACCGAATTCTATGATACTGATTTCAATTATCAGGTTCTAGATGTTCAACTCAAGACTATGGTATCACACTTTGGCGATAATTTCAACGGAAGCAGCATCTTCAATGATCTTATTTGAATGTTAAAGTTTCTCTCAAATTACTATGAAGGGACACTTGTTCAAAGTCTGCACAGCACCATCAGCAATTTTTTAATCATGAAAATACCTACCGAAAATATTATTTTGAAATCTTTAAAATTGCATATGTTTATTCCATAGCAAAGTTTCAATCAACTTAGTATTGTATAATTATTGATTATTATTATCGTGTGTAATTATTATTGATTATTAGAAATTAGGCCCTATAGCCACGTCCTTTTCCAAAATAATAAATTTGAACGTTTCTCAAAATTAATACAATAATTTTTTAATAAGCCTGAGGGGCTGGTGCAACTACGCCCCCACCCGCCCCTCCCCACCTCTGGCTAGGTTTCAAAGGTGCTTAACTTACGGAAAATTGGACAGTAAGTCTAAAAAACGAAAAGAATGCTAATTTTGTAATCTTATTTTAATTTTCTATCTATTTGTGAACATTTAAAATTATTTCTATGAACCAGAATTAATGGGGCATATCTATGGATGTAATTTTTTAATTTTCGAAAAGCAGGCTCTGTACTCTGTATTTGTTTGGAAAATAAACAAAATATTATTTTTGTTTATTACTTTTAAATAAAGTCTTATACTACTCTATTATACAACAAGTATATAGTAATTGATAAAATATTATAAAACAATATTTCGTCAACTACACTAATAACTACAGAAGTTATTACAACTATAATGAATGTTGTATGTGATCCTTGGCTTCTGGATCGCTTCCTATTCCGATTTATGACTGGAAACACTTCTCACTTTTCCACAAAGCTCTGAAAGAGCTTAACCATGCATCAATTCCCTACATGAAGTAGACCATAGACTACAGCATAATATTCTATGGTGTACCAATACCGCACATTGGAGAGAAGCCTCTATGATTTAAGTACTCTATTTAGTAGACTGTTCTTGGCAAGAAATGGAAGAATAAGCCACATGATCGAACAGTGATCCACCAACGATCACAGATCTAGATGTTGAGGTCGTCATCAAAGGTTTGGATCAACTATTAAATTATCATGGCAGGGGGCCATCCTTTATTAAGAGATAAATATCTATGGATTTCGTTCGATGGTTATTTCCTTTCTATAGATATATTTATCGACAATTTATTATTGCTAACTATAAAAACAATTCAACCGTATCGGAAGAAATAATTAGAGTTAGTGAGCGAGAAATGGGCCTCTTATTATATCATTTTATTTTTTATTTTTATTTCATAGTTGTTTTAGAAGTTAAATTTATGCAGAGAATGTTTTGCCTTAATTTGTATTTCTGACTCAATCTACCATATTCGATAAATTTTTTCAATGATTTGTTTATTACTTTAAGTAGTAATGCAGATATAATACATATTGTATAATTTATTTATGTTCCTGATAAATTCTACAAATTAAATTTAATTCAAAAAACTTTAGCCATAACGTTTTTATGAAAAATCTGTTTCTTACTGGTATAATTCATTAACACTAATGTGAGCAAAAAGATTATCTTTCTATTCAATAAAAGTAGTTTTTTATCTCGACAAATATCCGCAGACAAATGTAAACATAATTTCTAAAAATTACTTGAATCAAGGGAATTAAGTGAATTCGTAGAACGTTTCATGATTAGTCGAATGTTTCATGATTTATTCAGCATTATATGTAGTTCAATAAAGGTCCCTTTGGAATTAATTTGTATTCATATATAGTTTCATCTTAATTTTGTATCTAAATTATAATGGCGCACATTTTACTATTTGATATTATTGTCAAAAACAAATTAAAATTTTGATTATGAAACAGAATATTAATAGTTCACATCCTCAATAGATTTAAAAAAAAAGGTTTTAAAATTTTTCCGTTAAATGAGCGCCATTTTTACATTTAACTAACTTTAAACTATTGATTTTATTAATTTTGAAAGACTATTTCCGATACAAAAAGTCCTCGTTTGTAAATTCATAATAATATTTAATATATTAATAATATACAATGAAATAATAAATGAATAGTTATACAAGTGTGGAAGACAAGTACTATATATAATGTATAATTCAACTATTGTATACGCGTTTTTAAATGACATCACGCCATGTCTCTGCCTATATATGAATATAGTACAAGCAGCTGGAAGAGGATTTATGTGAATTTCAGCAGTATTTTCAAAAATGCATATAGAAAATATATAACAATAAAAATAAGAGATTCATACACCTATTACTCTGAGTAAAAACATCGTTCACTTTTTATACTTCAGACAATTTGCCGAGTTCTCAAATGGTATGTTTCTTGTCGATTGGATTGGAATGATGTTATTTCTTATTGATTATTATACATTAGATAATTTTCTAAGTTCTTATGAGTTGTGTGTTTCGTTTAAGAAAACGAATTATACATAAAAAAGAAAATAAGCAAAGCATTATTTGATTTACAGCATTTCAGGTATGGTTGTTTATAAAGTTCTGTAGTCGATAAATAGGTACAGTGTCTTAGCAAACGAGGCAACGAAACATTTGTATTATACTTGCTAAAAACAAATAGTTGTATAGAATAGAGAAGTAATATCAATTGGTGTATGGATATGATACATAATAAATAATATTAAGGTAACTTTATTGTTTTAAGTTTAAAGATGTTGAGTACAACACTTTATTATTACTTAAATTAGTGAATCAAAATACAGAGAGGAATTATAACCTTTTCAGTGTTTGTGCCAAACATTTTGTTAACATGCAAAAATTGAGCGCACTGAAATTTATATATAAACGGAGTAAATTCAAAAATATGTCATGGACAACTTGGTTATTGATATAGACATGTACACACAATAGTTTAAGTTACAGACATAACTTTTGTCTTTGTGTTTTTTACAATTAATTTATTAAATGTATATTATTACTGGTTTCTTATTTATTTAAAAATAATAATAATATTATTTAATTGAATGTTTAAACCTGGTGAATCAAGAAAAATTAAATACTGAATTTTAGCAGAATTTTTAGTCAAGGTCATTTATTAATCAAAATATTTTATTTTAAAGAATATATTGTTTTACTAATTCGTTTTAATTAAAATGACCTTCAAGTCCTAAAATCTGTACAGAAATTTGCCATTAAAGTAGCACGACTAATACTTTTTTGTTTGGGTTTTAGAAATAGATGACAATACAAATGAGGAATCGCCAATTTTTTTCGATATTTACAAAGAGATAACAAGTCCTTTATAAGATTTTGTTTAAAAAAAGAGTAATTCCTTATTGGACTTTCCACAATATGATTATGTCCATAAATTATAGATAATTGGGAATCACCATTTAAGTGTTGTCGGCGAATAGAACCAATGAAAAGTTGGAAAATATTAATTAGCAGTGAAATAAATATCAGGCTGAGGCCCACCCCTGCTTTTATGCCGTCGTAGTGGCTACAGGGTGCTGAGTAAGGGAGGAGGTGGATTTAGAGTTGAGCGGAATATCCTCTCCAGGGAGTGGTTCATCGTTGGTTTCCATGTTGTCTTCCACAATGGTGAGACAAGGCGGCGAATTGGACAAAGGGGATTCGGGCTCCAGTTTGCCATCGAAGAGATCCGTGGTGGTTGAAGTGTTCCCCCCTTCCTGATTGGCTGTCGAACAGTCCATTGTCGAGTCGAGTTCCCCAGTATCGATCTTGAGGCTGGAGCCCTCTGCGCTGCCGTTAAGAGAGCTAGTCTCGCTCATTGATGTTGTCGATTGAGCTGGAAAGGTTTGAAGAGGAGATTGTATTGAAAATGTCTCTAATAATGACGTAATCCAGTGTACTGCAGTTTATACCACAGACAGAATATCAAAAATAAAAGTTTTTTAAAAATCAACAAAGCTTCAAAGACGTTGATAAGTTGCATGATAAATTAATTAGTGTTTGGGTAGCGATCAAAGTGTAAATTAGTTTAGTGTTTTTAAACAACAAATTAGTTGTTATTGTAAAAATAATAATATAATATGTAGTGTTTTTTATTGAACACAGTTTTGAAATGGAAAACATTTTAGAAATATTTTGTATAAGTTAAGTATGCGAATTAGTCACAAAAATATTACCTCCCATTAGGTTGTATTATAAACCTAATGTTGTTTATAAAGATTCAAGTAATTTGCACAAAGCTATTATAGACAATCCTTCAGACAGAATAAACGCTTTGATAACTAACCTAACACAAATACATTTCTCCTTGTCAGTTTACCATGGACCGGTCAATCCCAGGGTGCACATGGAACAAAGACTACTCCATCCTTCGCATGTATAAAATAAACAAAACCCGCCATGTGCTAGGAGATGGCTATTGATGTTCATGTAAATTGGGAACATAAATTCCCACTGTTAAATGCGCAATACAATCCAGAGAGGACTAAGTACAATTATCGCTCGGATAGACACAGCTTTATTCGGCCTACTCAACATGTTAAGATGAGAATAGTACGAAGTGGGAGTTCATTTCGATTGTCGGTAATTAAGACAAGAATTGGGGGATGTTAAATGGTAAAGTTAAATAAAGGTCATACTATGTTGATGAGAATAAGATAACACTGATTTGCAGAAACCCCTGCGGATAAAGTGAATTAAAACTAACAAAGGAGAGCCTTGGAGGTATCTGTTTCGAATGCATCCGTGCATAATACATATTTAAATAAAGCATTTTATATAATATGGAGATCATTTGGTGGGCTTAGTGATTTTTCTGATAACAAGAATAATTTACAACCAAAATAAAATTTTCACTTTGATATATTTGATATATATTATTTATTTTAATCCACAATGAAGAAGGGCTAGTCCTGAATCGTTGAATCTTCAAATTTATTAGATATAGACTTATTACTTTTACTTATTTGATTTTATTCAGTCACAGTGTTCATCTTATAGTTTAGTATTTTGGTTCGATTTAAAAATTATATTTAAACTTTCGTTTTAATTACTTTTTATACGTTTGACAGTGTTTTTATTTAAAGGGAACATATAGACCAAATCCATTTTAGCTAGGATAATAAAAGCTTTCGTGAAATAAATTACATTTTCCTTAGTCGGCAATTAGCATTTACCTAAAATTGTTTCTACTATCTTCTGCGTGTTCGGGTCAGAGCTTCCAAACCACTGTTTTCTCGCCTCACTCCTGCGAGCTCGCATCAGGTCCTTGTACTCGGAGATTCGCAGCTTTCGGCCATCAACAATACAGGTCCGCTTGGGTCGGGGACGGTAGCGATACTCGGGATGCTCCTCCATGTGCTGTTTGGAGAGACGGGACTGCTCCTCGTAGTATGGCTGCTTCTCTTCTGCGGACATTGCCTTCCATTTGGCCCCTAGTATCTTAGAAATGTTCGAGTTGTGCATGTCTGGACAAGCCTGAAAATGTTTAATGATACGGAATGAATTATCGATTTTTAGCTAAAATGAATAATGTATTTTTACAAGATGATTGTTTCAACAACAAGAAAGGTCTTCCAAATTACCTTTAATATTTTTCTTCGTTCTTCTCTAGCCCATACCATAAATGCATTCATTGGACGTTTTATGTGTGAAGCTTTTTCTTCGGATTTTTCGCTAGATGCACGATTGGGGCGAACAATTCTCGCTCCAAACATTTTCCCAGATGTGACCTGTGGATAAAAATTATTATATAATATTATAAAATTGTAAAGTTACCAAATAAAATAGATTCTTTGTTTCTATATAGTGTTACCTGCACACCACAACCGTCAGTGTTGCTTTCTGGTGAAAGTGGGTTCAACTCTTCTAATGTTTGATCGTTGGGTGACCTTGAGAGTGACGGAAAGACATCAATCGTCGAAGTGGGAACGCTGATCGTGTTATTCTTAGTTACAGCGGCATTAATCAAAGTGGAGGGTAATGAGTACATAGCAGCCAAATTGGCCAAACTACCATTGGTCAATGATACGACATCGGACTGCTGGTCCGACTGCTTACAAAAAGCAGAGAGCTGGGATCGATTTGCGGCAGTTAGTATAGCTGCAGCTGCAGCCGCTTCGGCCGGATTGGACACGGTGAAACTGGAATAGCTGAGAACACCGCCTGCATTGTTCACTGCCATTGAGGGAGTTGAACTGGGGAATCCCGAAAGAAGAGAGGTGTGGATGTGTGCTGGTGGTGGCACTACCATGTTTGATGACGTCACTGTCGGATATTGATTATTCGAAAAAATAAACTGGTTGTCAGTTGTAGTGGCCTCTTCTTTTATCTAAACATTTCAAATGATTAAGATTGTTTCAATTAAGCATATTATTTTATGCAGTCAACTCAATTGGTCAATTCAATATTTTGTATATATAACATGACAAATAGTTCCTTGAGTTTATGCAAGCCCTATTTTTAATGACTGTTTGACTTGTACTAAAATTTAAATTATCTGAATAATCCTAAACTAAATCCTAATAAAAATTGCAATATACTGCTAAGCTTTATAAATATTGCTACTATCTTATATTATAATATGTTTTGTATATAAAGATATATAATGTGTTTTATTTTATTTTATTTAAGATATATGTTTTGATTTTACAAAATTTGTTTTAACTCTGATAAAACGTATGGAATTTTACTAAGAATAAATGTATACTTTTATGAAAAAGTGTTTATACTCCAAAAGAAATAGTTTTATTAAGGTCCCTGTAAATTCTACCTCCTGCGCTGACGTCAAATTTTCCAAATTTATACATTATAAATGCGTTTCTCTTTAAATCAAGATCGCATATGTAGTCGAAAATCATTTCATTTTTATAAGGTATGTGTGTGCGTTCTTTATACATAGAGTAAGTTCGTACACCTAATTTCGATATGGTTTTCAAGTTGTTCCCTTATAAACTTATTCGCCTATAGATTTTAGGAAATCTTTCGTGCACCTTTTTAATATTATATTTAGTACCACCCGGCAAGAAAATAGAAAAGAATCGGAAATTCGATTTGCCGTTTTACTAAATTTGACTGCGTTACGTCTCGTAAATCCAATATTGTATATGCAGAGCACAGCTTCATGTTTGAGTTTCCGTTTTCAAAGTTGTCCGCAACTTTCGCAGAATTCGATATCATTTAACCAAAATAAATAGCACTAGGTATCTGTGCCGGTTCTGTTTCTTAACAAATCCCTAATAATTTTACAGATTTAAGTGGTATTGTAGACTTACTTTTAGCTGAGAAATATGAGCCTTGCTGTCAGAAATGTATGACGCTTCTGACCCCATGTAGCCATTGTTTGACTCCACCTTTGGTCTTGTTAGATTTAGTGGAGCATCGTCCTCAATCTGCAAGAAAACATTGATTATAAGTTTAGGATTTGGATTTTATTTGACTTTAAAAGATTTCTACTGGAATAGTAATCTACTGGGATCATTTTGGTTCAAACATAGTTACATAGTTACTTAGTTACATTTTTAATTAAATATCGAACTCTTTCTCAAAATAATATATATATTTAAATAATAATTTTTAAAATCGTTAACGAAACTCTAGCGATATAATACTTTACATATATTGAGAATTGCGGTAACAAACTAACTATCAATTTGAAATATTATTATATGATGTTACACTAAATAAACGTCAAATTTTAATGTTTCCAAATGTGTCAGATATCAATGAATATATTATATTAAACAATATACTTAAATTATTATGAAAGAAGACCGATATTTTCAGTTAAATGGTTTACTTGAATGTTTAAAATAATGACTTTCACGTAAAATGTATGTTTAAAAATTTTCTACTTAATTAAAACTGAAAATTTGTCATTGCATTACTCATAAATACGTGTTTAAGACAGCTTATTTTAATTATCCGGTCATGCGTCTTCAAATATAGCCACTTCAACACAATTTCAACAACACCCATTGCATTGTATAAGGAACATGTTTCTGTGTACATATTATACGTTGTTCTTGACTTAAAATATATTTTAATGTATTTCTTGTTTTTCAAAATCAAAATATCGCTTTTAATTTTGTTGTAAAATTGTAAGACAAGAATTTTTATGTTCAAATTTCTAATTTTTATAAACTTTGTAAATTAAACCGTATTATTTAGTTTAGTTAGTTAGCTTTATCTTATTTTATTTTATCGATTTTATCAATTGACTGGGAATTGTGTGCAAATTAGATTAATTTACTATTTATCTAAAAATCGATATTTTAATAAATCCATAATTAATTTAATTGATGAGTCAAATTAGTTTGAAATATTTATATATAATTATAGTAATTAATTTTATTGAAAATGCAATTTAAATTATAACTGCTTTTACCTTATATCCACATATTTCTTGTTGAATAGAAGAAAGTTGAGTCATGAGCTCTGCTAAGAGGGCTTCTTTGTCGCTCAGCTGAAGACAGTTGGACTGACAGGCGTTGCGAACCATTCCTATGATTTGGTTGACCGAACAATGCGTGGGGCCTGTTGGCAGAGGGCCGTTTTCTATTGGAGCCATCAATCGACTCGGGGGGTTCGTTTTTCGTTTAGCAGACATTTGATAGTCCTGTTAAGAAAAATTAATGAAATAATCGATTTAAAATATAACAAATGATACATTCTAAAAAGAATAATATAAATAAATTCATATATTTATGAAGTCATTTTAATTTTATATAAAATTTTACACTTTCCTCTTACCCTATGCATTGACCAAGAAGGTAACATTTTCATATATAATTGCAAAAACTTCCCTTTGGTGGGTTGTAGATTAGTGTAGAATAATCCACAAAGAATTTTTCAACTACATAGTACCTTTACTTTCAGTCTCCTTTAAATCATTTCAGTAAATCTCTTCTCTGTGTCTTGTTCAACCTCTCTTACTCAACTACACTACAACAGTGAGTGTTCATCCAATTCGTCGGGTTCAAAAAATAATAGAGTCTAGGAATAATAGCGTGTAGAGAGAGAGTGTTCAAAACCGAAAACTATATTTTATACGTTGAGGAACTCAAGGGCAGAGACAAGAGGATAAGATTGAGGAGGGGTGGCCGAGATGCTAATGGCTTTCCGTCGTTCCAGTGTTGTTATGTAGTGAAGACAGAGGCTGTTCTGCCTCGCGATTTCGTGCCAGAACCCAGCTACCCAGTACATTGTAATTCTGCAGTTGTGACGGAAGCTTGGCCTAGAAGCATCCGCGGGTGATATGGCTAGCACCTTAGCGCTTCCCAGCCAGGAACAATACCGTCCACAGCCTGGAGAGGCGCAAGGAAGTGGGGTGAAGAGACCGCTCAAGCGTCCGATGTCTGATGCCTACGCGTTCCACTATCTTCGTGTTCAAGGGTGACAATTGACTCCATCGCGATCTTCTAGCTCAGTTAGATTTAAGCATTATTTTCCTGACTACTTGCTTTTAACCTCAATCGCATCCGAGTTAGTGACAAAACTAACAATACCATTTGTTCCTTAACTATTGTGAAGAACCCTGTTCAAGACTAGAGTTATTGTCTCCGATTTGCAAATAACACTGTCAACAAAGGAACGGCGAGGTCTACTATATCCAAAGTCTACTATATTTCTGATTTTCTGCCTATATAGAACACCGAGGTAACCTCCTATAGCAGCACCTTAATTTGGAAACAACTTATAAGAATATAAGGACAACATAAGACCACATCTATGGATACTACATACGTAGTGAGCTCTAAGGATGACTTAAAGCCCAGTATTCTTTTTAATACATTGTAACAGTAGGTATGCCACAAAACGGAAACGTGTTCATTCTATTGATGGAAGAGCTTGACAGAAGATTACCTCTAACTGAATTTAAACAATTTATTTAATCTTTTATAAAACAGAACATATAGTTAAAATCAATTAATAGAAAATTGAATTAATACCAAATCATTTATTTTGTTCATATTATAAAAAAACCTTTAGATTTAAATAATTTGTACAATACAGTAATAGTCAAAGATTTAGTTAGCGTTTACAAATAATTTTAAATAATTTAAAAGTGCAGCTCGGATTATTGAAGAATCGTATAATAAGTATAACATGTTTTAAGTATAATTTTTAGTTAATAAAATTAATGTTCGGTGCTTCTGACATGAAATGTTAAACTAACAGATGTATTTCAATTTTTCACTTCTCTCTCTATCTAGAATATATAAGCATATTATATAAACGCTGGTATGATAATTATAAATAAAATATTTTTTAACATTTTTATTTTCTCTATAATAGATTGATTATCTACATTGCGAAAGAAATTTATTATTACGCATATCATTTTACATCAGGAAATGTTTTGCAATCTATAATACATAAATATATAGTTCACCGATAAATATGGTCTACTGTGTTTTAATTGGTTTTAATAAACCGCAGTACTATTTCTCTCGGCAACAAGGCGGAACAAAGATAATATTTTCCCTCCCAATATACATTTGTATGGGTTGCAAAATGGGAAACTGTATAAGCATCTGTTGACTTCTAGTTACTAACTAAGTTTGATTTTGATTTTGGTCCGTTCCATATAATCGTTATGCAAATATCGGAAACAAAGAATACTGTTATACCGTACTCAAATGTTTTCATTTCAGAAAGGACAGGTTTTTTGGGATAACAACTAATATTATCCCGTATAGTCTGTAACTAAAATTTATCGAGTAATTTTTGTAATCTTATAAGGAAAGAAATGTAGTTTTACTCTATCAATGTCTCTATCAAATATATTGTAAGCTAATATACGAATGTGTCATCTTCATAAAACTTTTCGTCTTTAGTTAAAAATCTTATTGTAGACATCATATGCGGCTCACTTTTGTGACACTTTTGGGAATATATAATCTAATGTTAATGTCATGAGAAAATATCTGGAAAGCTGTTCAAGTTTCATTTCATAAACTATAAGGATTTTAATGACTTCTAAATGACTGACACTGAGGAAACAATGTCCCAGGCCTTTTCTTTAGGTGGAAGACAAAAACCTTTCTGAAACTTGCGAGATACGTCAAGTATGGGTTCCGATTGACGCTATTTTTTAAAAACAATATGCACTAAAAGCTATATAACTCAGGCTTTAAAAACTTATTTAGATAGTTGGTAATATGGGGATGAAAATAACGCCGAAACAAAGATAAATTTATTGAATATTAATGTAATACTTTGAAGTTATATTCCTTCTCTTACTTATACAGAAACTTTATACAAGTTTTTTATATTAAATTCCATCTTAATATTAAAATCATTAATTTGTTACTTATAGATAATAGGTATCTGTATAATTATTTGCGAGTTTAATTTTTTACGTAAAATAATAAAAATCATTTTTTTTAATAATTGAAATTTCAAATATTTCTGATATAATAAACGAACTCAAAGTTTTCGTATTACTCTTTTGCAAATTTATATAATCAATTTTCTTTTACTGATGACACAGACAAATTAATACCTTTAGTGTATAATATTAAGTTAAACATATTTGACCTTTTCCATCTAATGTAAAGTCACCCTATGTCACAACATGTCAATTCGAATTCTATTTTTAGCTACAATATAATTGCTATCGCGAGTAAATCGCGGTAACTAATCGATACAGATTTTATTTTAAAATTTTAATAATTTGTTATGAATTTAATAGATATAATTGAAAAGAAAAACAATTGTATTGAGTATTTAGTGTTTCGATCTTTATAGAGTAGAAATGAAAGAAACTTACGTAGGAGGAAGTTGGTGCTGTTCAGATACAAAAGAAGAAAGAATGCACAGTCCACGAAACTGATAGTAAAAGAATGAAGCTAGAAGAAGAGGCGAGTGGTGTTTTGTAGGAAACTAGCGAGCGAGTTACCAACAACCCACTGGAGAAGTGCGAGCGATTGGGAAAAGAAGGGGCAGAAACCGCTGTTTTGGGGTTATTCTGTTCTGTCTGTTTTGTGCGAGTGAGAGCGAACGATACCAGAATACCTTCTTGCCTATCGTTCGCCTCTGTTCGCTCGTCTTTCTCTCGCTACCTTTGATAGTTGATGACTAAGCAAATTTCATAGTAAAATAGGCCAAGACAAAATGCATCTGTGTACATGTAGAATAAATACTAGTTCTCCCTTTCTCTCCCAATCCATTTTTCCTCTCTCTTCTATCCCCCCCCATTCTACCTCCCTTTTTAGACTACAACTACATCGGCAGACAACTGGATGTACCACCAGTGTGTTTTGAAGTTACAGCGCGCTCCACCACACAAGGTATACACAGACATAGGGCTATAAGCTAACTGCATCATGTACATGTAAGTCCTCGGCTCCTCTCACGCAATCAATGGCTAAACCTGGCCATTGTGGATACTGGAGGAGTGCAAGAATACAGGAGAAGAAGGCAATAGAATTATCAACGAACAAACAAGCGCACTAGAGAAGAGGAGTATGAGGTCGAACGTCTTTACCTGCCACTGTATGTACGTGTCCTTTTTTGTGTGTATGCATGTGTATGCTGCAGTGGTAGCAGAGATTGGTGACGAATGTCGAAAAATACATAAGTAGCACTAATTCGAAACTAGAGAAAAGATGTGCTAAAGTCGAAGTAAAAAGAGTTGCCAACTGATTGCCTCCCCCCTTTTCCCATATTTACTATACTCCTCATTTTTCTTGAGGGATGAACCCTGTTGTGCTTGCTTCCACTCATAAGACACCCCCCTCAATGACGTAGCTCCATCCTATCTTATTGCATTTTCTTTCCTGCACAATATGTACTGTCTTGACTGGTACCCTACTGTGTCCTCGCTCTGTCTCGCAGCAACACAACCGAACTGCATGTCTGTCTGTTTATGATTACATGAGCCAGTCTCCCGATAGCTCTTGCTATCTTCCATTTGTATAATCGATTCCCCACGTACCTATTTTACTCGTTTTCTCTTCTAAACAGAGCCCCTTGTCTTGGATAATGCGCAAAGGGAAGGTACCCTGTAATATTCCTTATTTTTTGCACTACCTTTTGCAGTTTTGTCTTAGAGATGTACCAAAGACAAAACTGCAACTGGGAGATAGTGGGCGCACACAGGCACGCACTATAGCACAGTGTTTCTTGTAGCGACAGTCTGTTTCTCAAATTTAAACATACACATTATATGATTCATGGGTTTGCTAATATACAACCTTTAAAAACTTTTTTCTTGTGATTTGTTTCAAGGTAGGATGAGTCAGGCTAAGCATGTAATTAGGATATCACATCTGCCAACTTTTTACAATAATAATTGTGTACATATTATTTCCATAAATCAATTTTTTATCCAAATTTTACATTTGATTTACTGTTTCGAATAATTTAAAAAAAACAATGAAATGATTTATTATTTATTATTTATCTTGTAAATAATCTTTGACATTCTCATTATTTATTGTAATCCATCAAAATTAAAATGAAAACGATAAAATGTGTGTGTGATTTAAGACATTATTTGCAAGAATATATTATAAAATCTGAAATAGATAACTGACAAAAAAATTAGTAAAATTCATTGAAGCCAATTATAAAACGATTTCCAAGATTTTCTATATTTCTTTATATTTGACTGATGAACCGAGTATGTTGTAGAAGTGAAATATAGACATTTGTAGATATATTAAACATTTGAAATTGTCTTTTCATTCATATTTTACTTACTACAAAAGCGAAATTCATATTGTTCTATACAATGCCTGGATTTTTATGTACACAAAATGTTGTATTCATAATACCTTAAACATTAATTTTGTTTTCTTCGCCTCCATTTAAATGTTGTCTCAAAGAATGTATATAAATGAAAAAGCTTAACATCATGTTTTCTTTGTTTATAAATGATCGTTTTAACCACTATATATATGATCATAAGTATAGAAAGAATAAAAAATAAAATCAAACTATCTAAACTAAACGAAATATTATCTATCATCTTTAAATAATATAATATAAATTTTGGACTGTTATCATAAGGAACATTTAAAAGGAAAATATCCTAATTCCTACGGCTGCATATAATAGAAGAACCCAAAAGAAAAGAAATTCAAGAAAAAATCTTGAGTTCATAGCTTATAGTCTGGCTGGGCATTCCCTTGTACTGAAGCCAACAGGATTCCTTGAAATCGCTGTTGGAAGATTTCGAGTTTCTAATGAAGCATTCTGAATGAATTCACTTCATCAGTATTTCTCAACGGTGTCGGCATCCCGCGGGAGAAAAAGTCGGACAAAGCCGGGCTACTTCAATCAGGGCGTATTGGAAGTTTGACTATTGTATCGTCCTTCATACTATATATACCAGTTCCCAGTTTTGAGAAGAATAACGAGAGAGAGAGATAGAGAGGGAAAGTTATTGTGGGAGGGGGGACCGAACACAATTCACAGAACGACAGGACAATGCCGTCGCTATACGCATTGATCCTATATTCAGAAGTTGGTTTCAAAAGAAAAGAAATTTTGCATAAGTGACTGAAGCGAGGAAGAGAGGGAAAAGAATAGAAAGTTAAGTAGGTTTTAAGGCTGGCTTGCTCATTTGGAATGGAATTCTGAAAACTCTTTGCAATAGCTGACGAGGATCATCATGTTATACCCAAAAACAGGGGAGAATCGAGACTTTGACTCGGGAGCGAGTGGGGAATTTATTGTTCAACAATTAGGAATTCCCCTGTGACATCTTTTAATACTCTCGAAAAACAGCGGTTCAAAGGAGTATTAATGCGTATGTGAGATCAAACGGAGAAGAAATAAGTTAGGAATATAGTGCCGCTCGCTATATGCGTCGTTCGACGATTTCAGGAAATGTTTTTAAACTAGTATTAAAAAATAATCTTATACTGACTTGTTAATTCAAGCAATGTACAATTTTGTTTTTGCTATTTTCTCCAGTCTTTCCCTCTTCTTTCGAAACCTTGTCTCTTTAAGTATTTCAATTAAAAGAATTTATTTTTAGGGTCATTAAGAAAACTAACATTATGCTATTTGTCGACTTTTAAATTAATTAATTTTATATATTAAATTATGAAAAATGAATCTGAATAATATACCGATCAGATTAAATGGCATATTATACTCACATATAACTTAAATCAAATCAAATATAAGTTCTCACTCAATTTTAAGAATTAGGAATTAAAAATATATATCTTCGGTTCGTGTTTTTATATATTTTGCGATTTCAATTATAACAGTTTTGCCGAGTAGAATAACATAACACTAATTTACTAATAATACTAATTACTATACATAATACTAATTTTTTGTCATTTTCTATATACATTTTTTTTACTCAGAGGTGTTTGCCAAAATAAAATTAAATATCGTAAAATACAAAAAATGTGTAAAAACCTATAAATGGCATTTTAAATGATCATAAATACGTTTAATCTCAACTTTATTATTTATATATATATATATAATTTTATAACGAAATCATTATACGAGATTCTCAGAAGTCTGTAGATATCTATAGCTTATAGTTTTACTTCGCTCTTATTATATCAGTTTCATTTTCATATTTATGATATTTAAGCAAATTTAAAAATTATTATCGATTTAATTTAAAATTTATTTTTTCGTTACAATTAATGTTATAATTATATAGTTTATATATTATACTTGACATTAACTCGTAGAATCTAAGATGAAAATATAATTTTATTCAGCGTTCAAATTTAAACATCAAAACGTGAGCCTTATACTTCGTTGTCAGTATAATAACATGATAAATAATACTCATCATGTTTAGGTGGCCAAGAGGGGGTCACCGATATTTTCGATGGATTACATCAATCTTAACTCGTGAGTCAGGGAGATGGCACGTATAGAATATTATAGTCTAGAATCTGTACAACACAGCAGCTATATTATATAGAAAGTAACAGACAACGGCCTAGAAGGAGTTGTAGTTGTATTCAAGCTGAATGCATTTTACATACTGACAAAATTGTATAATGCGCTGTGATTGTACGGCAAATTATCAATGTTCCTACAGGTAATACCAGCACCATTATAAGTACCTACTATAAGTGGAATAAATCCCCAAAGGGAGAGCAAACACTATGGAGGGAAAGTGTGTAATTAGAAAAGAAGATACAGAAAGCTTTATCTGCAATTTTGCTGTCGACTATAGTATGAATCCTAGATTCTATCATGAATCGGACGAGGTATCTATGTTTTAATGAGACAAGCGTCGATAAATCTGGTTCCAGTGGATCTAAAACTCTGGGCAATAGTTATATGCTGTACCTATTGCCAATGGTTTTGTGACTCTATATATAATGTACCGTAGGCATAGCTTTCAAAAGAAGTGTGTTTGTTGCATTCGAGTATAGTGGTGTAACAGCATTGGAGTTTAGAGTATTTGATGTATACATGCCTTCAACTATATTATTCTGTCTTATACCCTGCAGTGGCATAGGCGGAATTGGGGTTTTGTTGCTAAGCAAGGTATTAATATATGGGATGAAGTCTGTTTATCTTTACATCTGAGTGATTATATTTTTTTTGTCTTCTGAAATAATAACCAGAGGCTAAAGTTTTTCCGCTATAAATGTGAGAACATATTTCATTATGCTTAGTCATTTTACTAAGTTTTCTATATATGATTTGTTTATAAAAATTGTAAGGACGAAATCATAATGGATAAACATTTGTTTACTTCCTATGTATGATATTTCTGTCTTATTTCCACCCGAATGTTTATGAAACTACACTTAACAATAACTATTTTCTGACAACCAAATTTGACTAAATTTATTCCTAAAATTTCAATTTATTACAATTCAAAGAAATTAAATTGAATTTTACTAAAAAAAAATTTAATTACTAAAACGTTTTCCGAATATCATGAGTAAGAGGATTTTAATTTACTGGTACAACTCGTGATAGTTTAAGAATGTGGTTTTGAGGAGTGTGAGAGTTTGTTTTTGAGGGTTCGAACTTTGACAAGAATTCCAATTGCTGTTTGCTAACGAATTTCACTTTTAATTATACAGAGGTTGTATACTTATCGTGATTAATTAGTGATTATTTATTTGTTTACCAAATTATCCCTGCTTGTAATGGATTCCCTAAATATGCTATTTAATTTATGTATGTTTATCAAAAGTAAGAAATGTATAAACTTGTAGAAAATATAAGAAATCTAAAAAAATGTTTCAAAAACTGGTTTACATATGAAAAAAAAATAATTAACAATTTTATTTGTAATCATTGAAAAGTAATACTAAACTAGAAAAGAATAAATTATAATATTTAAAAAGATATTTCGACACTGTATAGCACTTTTAATTTTGTTTGTAGTCTGTTTATCGATAATTAACGGTAATTAACCAACTTTATTCTCTTTTGTCAGATAAACTATTAATTAAAACCAATATTAGAAACCACAAACACCACACTGCAGAAACTGTTAAAAATATTAAAATCTATATAATTAATTGTTCCTTTCACTTGTTTTACAGAAAGCCTATTTTTGTAATAAAATAATTAAATGACATTTAAAGAACTAAATAATATTTTAAAGAGGTCATTTTAATAATTATATTAGAGAAATTATCGCAAAATGTTTTGCATACCTATTAACCGCGCATTGAGACAATTTGTTATTATCCAATTGATAAAGAACCATTGAGAACTTCTCATTATATAATATCTAAACAAAAGATTCGTTTACGGAAGAACTCAAGATAAAGCCAACATTTAACAAAGATAATGGAAGACACAGGAAGTTATACACGACTCACCAGAAACGAGGCGATTCCATACCGGGTCCTCGAGTTGACGATCCAAACTTTTGGATTTACGGGGACCTGTTTTGAAGAAACACACGTTACGAAATTTTTGGCTTTTCCCCTTTAACTAGACGAACAAGCCGGCATCTCGAAACGAGTAGAACTCTTTTAGTCAGACAGGCACAATGCGATTGTCTCCAGCAACTATACCTATCGATCTTCTCATTGGGAACAATACTTAACCACCCTCTCCTCGATGCCCTCCCCCCCCCCTTCTTCTTCTTCTTCCTTATTTTTCTCTTCCACTCTCTGAATCAGACAATCGATTCGGCAAAATAATTGTATTATTCGACTGACTTTGAGAAGACTCAAGTGAAATTCAATATATTCGGCGGATAGGACAATGCACCGCCAACCCACCCAGTATTGTCGAATCGGAGTTAAGATCAAATGCTCAAGGCAAGAATACTCAAGAGGATAGTAGACTATCTAAAATTGTAGTGTATAGTCAGTTCGAACTTGATACTTGTCTATTAATTATCTTTGTGTATATTCTGAGGTTGTAATTGTTTTGGATAATAATACAATTATAATTTGACAAATGGATAATAATATGGGCAATTGTGAGGAAATAAATTCCCCTCAATAAAATATCTCTATATCTCTATGATTCAATTCCATATTTTTATTTGTACATGAATAGATTGACAGCTTGTTGCGAGCGATCACACAGACTAATAATATAAATAATTTGTAATCCTATATACATGGTTGGCCATAAGTTACCGGACTATTTCATTACTATATTTTTTATTTTGTTTTTGTATAATACATGTCGACTCATACCAATTGCTATAAACCAATTGGAATAAGCAATTCTATTTTTAGTAACATTATCTAATTCTATTTTTTGAAACATTGAATAACCACTATTATCTATCAATCAACATGCAGCGTAGTACTTGTCCCGAGAAAATCCATGTGTTAAAGCAGTATTGGAAAACTGAAAACTGCATGGATGTCATCAGAACATGGCCAGACTTTTTTAATACTCCTGCGCCAGATCGAAAAACAATGTTTGCTTTACGTGATAAATTTAACAATACTGGGTCCGTGCATGATACTGCACGTTAACAATACACCCGAACTTTGTGAAAAGGTATGCAGAAGTGTCGCTGACAGGTGCCAACCTTGTATAGATGCTGATGGTTTGCAATTTGAACACTATTCATGACTTCTCTATCAGATTGTTTCCATGGTTTCTTGTTATTTTTGTTGTTGATTATAATATTTTCTGTACATTATATTAACAAAATAAAAAATATAGTAATGAAATAGTCCGGTAACTTATGGCAAACCCTATATATAACAATCACAATTTATGAGAAATGCGAAAAATTATTCCCGTCATATTAAACCCCTTATCACTCGCCACATCATATCATCCGTTATATTAATCACCTTATCATCCGTCAAACCTTATCATATTAAACACCTTATTATCCGTCATATTAAACACTTTATCATTCGTTATATTAAACACCGTATCATCCGTCACATTTAATTCTTCGTCATATTAATCATCCTATCATACATCATATTAAACACTTTATTACACTTAACTCTTAAACACATATTAAACACCTTATCATCCGTTATATTAATCACCTTATCATCCGTTATATGAAACTCATTATCATCCGTTATATTAATCACCTTATCATCTGTAATATAAACATTTTTGACCGTCATTTTAACATCTTATCATATCGAATTTCGTGACTATTTATGTATTATTTCAACTCTTTCTTATTTGAAGAAAAATTAAAGAAAAAAATAACTTTATGTATTAGAGACAAAAATTTCTACCAATTTGGAATGATATCAGCATGTCATTAAATACTACATTGAGTTGACTGGAGGTGATATATAACCATAAAATTTTGATGAGTCGATCACAATAGTCGGCATAATATTTATTTATTTCATTATCAATCAAGCAGTTTGAAATGATTTAATGCTTGTTTCCTCTGTTTTTAGCTTATAAATTATTTAGTATATTTTCTAAAAATATAACAATTGAGTAACCATATAGACTCGCATTTTAAATGTTTTCATATAAAAATATATTAAAAATTATTGAATTGAAAACAACCATAAATATAACCGCCAGAACAGTATCCACTGAGCAAATAAATATTGTCATTGTAATAATTTTATTTATAACGAAAAATTTAATTTACTTAAAACTTACCTTTTATTGACACCTTGTGAATAATGATTGTTCACTAATAATTTGCTTTATCTAATATACTACAACTTAAGTAATAAAATTAGCAAACACTCTATTTTATATTGATTGGACCGAAAAATGTTATATATTTCCCATTTAAGGTTTACTGTGTATTTAAATATAATAAATTATAACAATTAGGTTGGAGGCTATTTCAGTATAATATACTGCCTACAAAGAATTCTAGCCTGCAGTTATTATATAAATAGAGTTCTTATATACATGGTCCTATACAAAGAATATAGAGCGAGCGACAAAAACCCTTACTATAAAAAATAGTTGGCAACTAAGTTTACACACTATACTAACTATGATAAGTCATAGTTAGTAATTTTCTATGGAGAATATAGAGCTTATATATTAACATTACAATAATAAGCACTCCCATGAATTTCGTATTGATTATTGATATAAATAAATTATAGATTTATAGATATATATAGATTAAAACAGTTTCACGTTTTTTAGCGCTTTTAGCATAGAGTGAGGGTTCTTGTCACACGCTCTATATTCTTTGGTCCTATATAAGTTATATTATATATCGACGCTATTTAGACAAAGTATCGTAAGTGGCATTTTGAATATTTTATACACCTAGAGCGAATTTAGTTTTTTGACAAATCGTAAATATGAATACTGGCTCATATGTTACCTCGTTTATTTCGATATAGGTGAAATATTAATCTGGATGTCGATAGGTCTTTAATGAAAAAATATTTTTTATCTTACATTAGTTTAATGGATCCAATAATCGATTTTAATTGATTTTTCTCACATACGTTTTTTTGACTAAAAATTTTTTATAGCCATAATATCGTAAGGGCTCACTTAAGATAGTTTTACTAAAATCTCCAATAAATGACTTTAACAGTTGTTTGTAATGCATAAG
>JAUZNC010024676.1:0-23073 GCA_034780395.1 Vannuccia rotundouncinata | reverse complement strand
AATGGTGCACTGTACATAAGAATAAGAGAAGGTAACAGCAAACAAGATTACATAATCAATATATATTACGCTACAATGATATTATGATATTGAATAATGTGTAGCTTATTCAGTATGATTACTTACTTTATAAAAAATAAAATTACTCAAAAGGAATTATTCTTAAATGTAATAATCACATCATGCTGAAATTGTAACATAAATACACATTTATATACAATATATTGTGTTTGTACTTTCAATTATAATTTATTATAATTTAAAAAATAAAGTTAATATTTGTTCATCTGCTTTGGGTTTATTAAAATAGTGTTTATACTAAAACATGAACTAAAATATTTTTTTTAGTTCATTAACTTTGCTTTTGCAGGTGCAGTTAAACATATTAAAAAAAGTGTCAATATGAAGTAATAATTACTTTTATATCCTTATTTTCATTATAATTTGAGTCACTTCACTGTTTTTATATATCATATAAAACAAAATATATATATTTTGTTTTATACACATGGATTCATGGCCTGTGCTGGTGGGAGGACAGAGGGGTAAGATATCCCCCAAAATTTTTCATAATTTTTTGGTATATTTTGATATTATTCATATTTTGTTCAAACAATTCAGAAAATGCTTCATATAGTCACTATTGCATTGTTTGAATTTTTCTTTGGTTTACATCTTGGCAAGATGCTGTTTCAAGTTTGGGATAAATTAAGCAAGATCTTCCAAACTCACAGAATGTCAGCATCAAAAGATCAAGTGGGGAGTAATGTTCTGGTTAAAAGACACCATAGAAGCCAAGTCAAATTACATTAATCCTCCTATCCTTCTAATACAACAAAAATGGCCAGCATAGTTTAAATCGGGATTAACAATGCCTGTTTTTCCAACAATGGCAAAAGATATGTAATGACAAACATATTTTGATGCTCTGGATTTTGTGACTGCTTGTATCAGGGATTGCTTTGTATGTTGGAGACAATAACCAATTTTTTTGGAGATGATTTTAGTGGGGAATTGTTTTGACACCAGCTGTCAATCTTTTCTAAAAAAGCTACACATTTTCTCACAGCAGATAACTTAATGCCTATCATCAATCAATTAAGAACAGACATATGCACTGAAGTGCAGAAAGAGTAACTGAACTATGTTTACTAATGCATAACCAAGTTCAGCAGATAAATACTCTCTATCAAACTATAATTAATCAAGCAAAAATCATTGAAAGACTAGAATCCTGGAAAACCAAATGGATATTACAGCCAAGAAAATTGTTGCATCATTAGGTATGGAGCTTGATTCAAGCTTTAAACCCCATAGGCTGGTAAAAGAAAGCAACAAAAATCACCCTTGCAAAATTAAATTCAAAAGCGTAAATGACCAGGGACCACTTACTCTACTTGAGAATGCTTGGCTCAGACAAAAGAAAAGAGAATTCATCCAAAAAAAATCCAAGGAAAAATGTTATTCTGTCAAAATGTAAATTATTTGTTGAAATTGAAGTTGCTGATATGTTTGATCTCAGCAACCAGATTTTTCACTTATTGGGAATCAAACTCATTTTAAAACTCACCCCTCCCTTCTGACTAACTCACACTCTCTTTTACCCAAATTCAACGAATTGTGTATCTAGATCTCCAATATAAAACCTCAATTAATAGTACCTTCCAAAACCTGGCTGAATTCCTCCATGGATGACTCTCTTCAACATTCCTAAGTATAATTTCCTTCATGATGATGGAATAATTTGCAGAGGTGGAGGAATTGCCATTTAAATCTCAAATCAACTAAAATATTTAAAACTAGACTACTCTCAAAATAAACCTAATAGTATCAACTGTCTCTGGCAAATAATTGATTACAAATATATTCTTTGTTCCTACTATATCCTACCAGCCCTATCAACTGAAGAATACTCCACAATAATCAGTTACCTGTTGAATACTATTGATGATATCAAACTCGATTTTCCAAATACTTCCATTATAATTATAGGTGATCTCAATAGAATAGATGTTTCACCATTATGTATAAATCACTCTCTCAAGAATAAAATCACTATGCCAACAAGAAACAATGTTATTCTTGACATTGTCTTACTTGACAATAGTTTGTTTAGCTTATAATATATGATCCTTGTGTTATTTACCTTCCTATCTCTTCCTCTGACCACAATCTTATTCATCTCCCAGACAAAGAAATAATTTTAACTAAATACACTATGAGCCTTCTTGACTACCATAATTCTCACCTTAGTAAATTTTATAATTATGTAAAATCTATAAACTGGAATTCTCTCTATAATTCCCAAGATGACTTAGAAATAAAAAACATCTATCTCTTACGACCTACTTTCTCCAGCCCTGAAACTAATACCTATGTAAGAAGTAACATTCACCAATCAGGATAAACCATGGATTACTCTAGTTACAAAATTAGTTATACAGAAAAGATGGGACACATATCAATCAAGAAATTTTGAACTTTACACCTTTAATAAAATTAAACCAAAAGAAGAAATTCTTAAACCCAAACAGAATAAGCTTACAAAATTTTCCAAAAACAAAGGGAACATATGGAATATAATTGATCACTATCGAAAAACTCAATGTCAAAACAACTCAAATTTCTCAGCTAAGAACATTAATGACAAATTCACTTAAGTATTCCAGCCTTCAGAAAATGATATTAATAACACCATCCTTGGATATATATACCAATGTAAACTGGTTTCCGCTAATTTCTCCTGATAAAATAGAAGTACACCTATTAAAGCTCTCAAATCACAGGTATGGCAGTGACTAAATTCAATCAAAACTTCTCAAAACAGTTGCCGATATTATCAACAAACCACTAAGCCATATTTTTTATTCATCTATTCTACACTGTTCAATTTCGAAAATTATTCTAATACAAAAATGTTCAATTCCAACTCTAAATGCCTATCATCTGATTGCTCTCCTCCCCATTATATCAAAATTCTTTAAAATGTATTCTCAACAGACTACAACCTGATCTATTTAAGAAATATGGGAACAACCAATTTGGTTTTAGAAAAGAAAGTAGCACCACATGTGTACTTATTTCAATTATCAAAATATCTTGAAAAAATTTGAAAATCCTTTAATTAAAGCCATCTTTATTATCAGGTATGAGTTTTCTAAAGCCTTTGACACCATTCTGTTTGATCTCCTCATTAACTGCCTCATTGAAACCAATCTCTAAACTGGCTTCATTAAATGGTTAAAGAGTTATGTATCAAACCGTCAACAATATTTCTACTACAACAAACAATACAACTCATCTAAGCCAGTCCTCTCAGGAGTCCCCCAAGGAGCCATCTTCTCTCCTATTCTGTTTTGCATCTATATGGCTCCTCTTAACTCTTTACAAAAACCAAACAAATTATACAAATATGCAGACAACATGGCTTTAACTGTTTACCACTCACTAAACACCACAGACAATGAGATTACTCAAGCTGAACTAAATAACATTAACTCTTGGACAACAAGCAATCAAATCACACTCAATGGAACAAAGACTTCTAGAACACTTATTTCAAAAAGTAACTTACATGATCCTCAAAACGCACATTTATTCTCTATCAAGAAGGTTAATACCATCAAATTCCTCAGCATATACATCGACATCAAACTCCTGGTCCCCTCATATCGACTACATCATAAAGAAAGCAAGCAAAAATCTCTACCTGTTACACTTATTAAAATATATTTAAAATAAGAAACAACAAATATTAGTTCACAATTCACTGATTCAAAGTATCTTGGACTACAGATCCCCATTATTTGTCGGTTCAATCAAACTGAAAGACGAAATAAAAAGACTGATAAAACGATCACATTATATAATTTGTGGATCTAACTGTAACTTGGACTGTCTTCCAGACCCAGTAACCCAGCGGAAGCAAAAAAAGTCTTTAAATTGCTTTTAAAAATGTCATACAAACCCTGTTACAACAACATACTAAACGCCTTAAATATAACAAATACTAATTATATTCAACTACAGGACTTTTTTCTATGGCAATTATTGCTAAAATCTTGGGGATGCATAGCCAATTTTAGGAATTGCTTATATTCTTAAGTGAGTGATTGCCATAGAAAAAAGACTTGTACAGGTTGATTCAAAAGTCGCCATACATAGCAATTATATGCAAAGTCAATATTACAATCATAGAAATATAAATAAGATATTTTTATTTCTATGATTGTAATATTGACTTTGCTTCTAATTGCTATGTATGGCGACTTATGAATCACCCTGTACAACTAGAATGATCTAATTTTTATTTATAATAAATAGTTTTTAAATTATAAAAACTTGCCTGAAATAATTTGCAAAATTATAACATTTGAAATTTATTTCAAGTTTCTATATATGTGATTATTCATTTTAAAATATTTGTTATAATTTTAATATTATTATACTAATATAGTTATCATATTATACAGTTATTTTAAAGTAAGTAATTCCTTTGGTAAATTTCACACACGACTACCTATGATTACTAATTCTCTATTTTACTGTTCTAAAATTGTTTTGCATTTCATTAACTACTAATCTATTATTTGCTTTTACTAAAATATTCTACTAATCCTCTTTCATCCTCTAATTATTGCATTCTACAAACAATAAATCACTGTAAGATCATTTGATTGTCTTTAGGATTCTTTATAAAATCACAAAAAAGTATTATGTGTGAAGAAAACATTGACACTAATACAGTGATAATGTAATTGCTGTAAATCCAATTTTTTTAATGCCTAAGTGATGAATATTGGTAAATAAATAATTAATGAAAATCAATTTTTCAAAATAAAAAGAACTGTAACGTGCATTCAACTAAAACTTATTAAACATACATTATGTACTTTATATTATTTTGTTTTTATACAGAAAATATATAAAAATCAGGTAGAAAAAATTTCATAAAAGCATATCTTCAATTACTATAAATTATGTTTCAGTTTGTATTTTGACTGTATATGCAAATATTTACTAAAATTGATATTGTCTGTAAACAAATTAATTTTTTGTTAAAAATTAATACAAATGCAACTGAATCGAAATTTAAATTTGTATGCTAATTAATGTTCATGTATTAAAACTTTTTAAGAAGCTTGCCTTTTTTTCAGTTTTATTTCTGTAAATTAAAAAAAATATGAACCTAAAATTAGAAGATATAACTTTTTTTAATTAAATAACTTTTATTACTATTACTGTTTCAATTTTTTTAAATATTAGGAATGGGATTTTTTAATATCTTTTAATTTTTATCAGCAAGCATGAGATTTATACAACTTCAGATATGAAAATCTTTTTTCAAATTTAGTTAAACGTTTATGTATTTAATTTCAAAATATATTTTACTTTATAGACCAGTAAATAGACATATTGTTAAATATTATTATAAATTTAATACTAGTATTTTACGACCTTATAAATGTTTTTTTAATTGGGACGTTTATGAGTTTCTACATAATCAATATAAAGCAAAAGATAGAATTGTATTTCAAAACATTTTTCGCTTTGATATGTGACCATATGGTATGCACCGATCCTGATTAAAAGTTTTTCAAGCAACTACTTTTTTATTTATTCGTATGTCTGTTTTAATGGCTCTGAAATTAGTACAATTATATATATATACAAAAAATAAATTTTTCTTGGTTTATTAAATAATGTTGGTCTATTTAATGTTAAAATGTATGTTTTTAATAGAATTTATTTTAAATAACTTGCAAAATGCTTTTGTATTGTCAAATAGTTTTATTACAAATAATTAATAAATAAAAATGTAGGAAGCGTACCATACTTTATGTCTTGTTAATTATTCAATTTGAAGATTTTGATTGTCCGCCGTTATGGCGAGTCATCACCGAAGCAAGAGACATGAATGCACCATCCTTGAACGTTTCTATCGGGCAAATCGAGAGTTAGAGAAAATTGTTCTCAAAATTACCGAGTGTGATGATGATAATAAAGATAATCTGAAACTACGGTCTGACGTAAGTATTTGAAATATTATTATATTTAGAATTAAGTAATTTAAATTGGTTTGAGATGTTAATAAAGTTTTTTCTTTTTTCTACAGGCTCGATTGCTTCGACGCAAGATGTTTGACATGCTCCGACGCGTAATGGATGACGCAATTCCAGTGCGCATGCGCACACCACGTCATTTCCGGTTAAAATATACTGATGAGATTCGTACTGACAACTTGGATTCACAACTTTGGCAAGCAATTGAAGTGATTGCCAGTGGACAAGTTATCATGCACAGGTAATTTTTATTTTTTGCATATAAATAATAATCTTCAAAATGACATTTCTTTTTTAAATATGTTATATTTATTAAAGTTTTTTTGATTGTAATATATAGTATTTTTTTAGTAAGCACTACTAAAATTGAGTATATAATATACATATTACTTCTATTGAATAAAGGTATTTTCACAATTATTCATAGGTAGATTGTGTGTTTTTAGATACCTGTCACACTTCTATACTAATCATACCATATTTAGTATGTATTATACGACGTATTAGTATGTATATACCATGTATTCAATATTTTAGCTTTTTTTAATTAAATTAATTTTTCTTAATTAATAATAATATTTATTAGTATTAATAATAATAGTATTTTTTTAGTATTTAATAATTAATAGTATTAATAATAATTAAGTATTAGTCATTTCTCCAAAGTAATTGTGCAATTAAAATACGAGTTCTTATAAATAATGTATATCTTAGAGTTGAATTTAAGTATATTATTAAATAGAATTAAACTAATTGAAATTGGTTCGTAAGCAATTACAGTTTATCTAGTATAGGTAGTATATTATGTACATTTTCAATAAGTTATTCACACCATGGACTCTTGTCCTAATCTCTACAGAGAGAGTTTATCAGAAACCTTGCGACCTCTCGCCACAACAATTCTGGATTTACTATCCGAGGTACGAGCCACTCTTTCCTGCGAATTCCTCAATCCAGACTACGTCCAACTTCGCCATAAAGCACGTGACTGTTCCCGTCGCCTAGTCGCGGCTAACCGTGACCCCAACACACAGGAACAGGCTCAGAATTCCCCAGGTGGTGTGTCCACAGGTAGTGGTGGTGCCGAGGAAGGAGGGTCTACCAGGTATCCATCTTCATATTACTACTCATGTGAAGTGATGGAGATGTTGGCACAGCTGGACGAGTTACTGGCCTCCTTTGAGTGGGAGTATATGAAGGTGGTGGTGCGCAAAATGAGATCCCCACAGGAGGCGCAAGATCTTCAGGTGCCTTCCATTTATTATTTGAAGTAGCATATTAATTTAATCCATGACCTTTTATGTATAAGTTTCCAAACTATTACTTCAAGTATTTGAATGAATACATTAATAGCAGAATGTCTATAACACTACAGGAGACCGCAGTGCTCTTCTCTGAGACGGTTCTATGGGCCCAACGTCGGGGTCTCCTCACATTCACAGAAATCGCCGAGTGTGACACACAGTTGATGCTGACTTTGCCCCGATTGGCAGTGATCATGGGCTGCCGTCTTCATACTGAAGGGGTTATGATTCGGGCTTTGGACCGGTAAGTCCCTTGTCAGCAGTGCTTTCGACTTACTAGACATTTTAGTATGGTTTGGATGTGTCTTTGTTACGTCAGCGATGCCAACAACCGACCCTACTTGTTTCGCAAGTTCTCAGCCGAGATAAGCTTCTTGCGTCGTCATCTTGGGGCTCTGACACCCCCTGAATTCGTGCAACTGTCACGATACCTGGCCCTACAAGACGACACCCCTGCCCACCAGCAGCACACGGCATCGGAACCTTCCCCTCTGCTGTCTTCCACATCTTCGGACTCTGATGAGGAATCTGAGAGTGCTGGAGGAGGAGAGTCAAGAAGTAATGGTGAAGTGGGGTCGTCAGGTCGACGACGTTTGCAACACAAGCAACAAAGACGTTGTCAACGGCAACACATTTCACACTTAATTGGTTCACATCGGAAGGTATGAAATTAGTCTGGATTCTTGATAGTTTCTTTTTAATGTAAATTCCACTGTTGGCGCAAATAGGTTGTTCGCAAACTGCCAAGTGGCCCGCTCAAACTAGGAGACATGCAGTCCCTTTTCAAGTTGGTGTCCCACATCTCCGACGCCCTTCAAAGTGAATTTGCGGCCGAGTATCGCTTCCTAATGCAGGTGGTTTTCGTCCTCTACCAGGACTCCGAAGACAACTTGACACCCACAAGCGTCGCCGACAATGGTATGGATACCACCTGGCGGGAATTAGGGGATCAGCACGCGGAGCTGGACAAGAATCTCACCAAGGAGGAGGAATTGAAGTGTGATCAGGCAATGGATGCTCTGGAGTTAATTAGAATAGTAGGATGTGAAGAGGATTTACTGGAGGGAGGAAGCGACCTGCCACTACCAGGAACTTCTAGTCAGGAGGATGATGAAGATAGATATTTGATTGCGTGAGTCAATGATAGCTGAACTTTTTTTAATGTACTCTATTGGTTTATTTCGCTATTTTTTTTAGGAGTGCTGAGTCGATCAATAGTTGCAACCACCTACTCATTATTAAAGTTATTAATTTTAAATTAGAGTTCTCTGCGTCAAATATTTAAATTACAACGTTTTGATTAATATTCTAGTAAATACATTAGTAATTGAAAAGATTTGATATTAATCTTAAAACAAGCTATAAATGTTGTTCCGTAGGCTATATTGCCTCAATCATATGTCATCGATTTATGTAATGGGTATTTATTGAATTAGAAATAATGCTAGCTAAATTGTGTTTGTCCTGTGTAAGCAAAGGGGTTTGTTTACCTTAAGAACCTACTCTCTGTATATAGATCTACTGTCGAACGGTTAGTAAAATTAATAATTTGGAATAAAAATATATTTCACTTGTAATAATTTCTAGTGTTATCGTAAATTTACTGTTTGGACGCTATCGTTTTAGGTAATCTGTGTTATGATTTCATATGAATTTATGCTCTTATTAGATGGTAAACTCATTCAATTTCTAGCTTGAAAGGATTTATTTCTATTGTGATCATCTATCTATGTCCCCTTACAATAACTATATTATATTCTCATTCTCTTTCAGTCACTTGGACCAGTGCCTCAATAAGTTCCCTAGCACACAAACTGGTGAGAATTCCCAGTCCTCTGCCGACTCAAAGAACAAGGCGTCCTCACTCCTGCTCAAATCTGATTGGATGGGCTTCAACGTTCCCACCGGTATTTCCACCAATCCCCGACAACGACCCGCCTGGCAGAACTCGATCGACACAAGCGAGTGTTGTCACTGTGAACGTCGTTTTCTTTTCTTTAGACGCCGACACCATTGTCGCCGTTGTGGCTATGTGTTCTGCAGCAGCTGCTGGGGACAGTGTTTTCCAATACCACAAATGGGTATTGAGACTCCTGTTCCCGTTTGTATTGAATGCGCACTTATTCTTGACGGTTGTGCTACTCCTGGTTCTTCAACTATGAAGACGACATCGTAAGATCTATGCTCGTGTACAGAATTTTGAGAGAAGAATTTATATCGTTTTCATTATTTATCTGGTCAATGTTCATTATCATTTTGACAGTGTTAACAATTTATTCGCTAGTGATTTATTTTTACTGTGTATTATTATTATTTCTTCATTTATATTTTTTACTGACGCAACTATATCTTAACCGTTATCCAATTAGTATGTTTTCCAAAAAAATATTTTCTTATTGTTTTTTACCTTTTAAGCACAATTATTCTAATTGTTGTGGAAATAGTGGTATATCATCGAACTACTTTTTATTTTTAAGTAGTAAAAATAATAACATCCTTAAAATTATTTAATAACATTATCGTTATTATGATATATGTATGCTCTGTTCTTTTTTAAATAATTAACATAATTGTTATACAAATTGATTACATAATTACAGCATTTAATAAATAAAGAATAGTTTCATAAATCTGAAGTATTATTTGATCTGAAACTTTATCCAAGTGTAAAATATTTATGTTGACAATATTATGCGCATAAAAAAACTATAAACTTCTGCTAATAATTATTTTTTATTACTTATAATATGTACCGACTTTAATTATACTCAAAATATTAATATATTCTGATACTGCTAGAGTCATTTGTAGAGTCACTTTTTAGTTCTTTCATATTTTAACCGTATTTGTTAATGTCATTATCACATAAAATTTACAGAACCTAACTTTTTTGTCAAAGAAACATATTATAGTTAAATCTTTGTGTCATATATATACATATCATTTATAGTAACAGAGTTTTAATATATTCTTTATTATAGATTTTATATGTTACAAATATAAGATTTACCCTGGTTCACAAATGTTTGGACATTTTTACTAGCAAACTATAGTATGAAATTATGATTCATTTTCCACAGTTTTCGTGAATTGTAAAGGTCGTTCATACTTTTTATCTTTAGATTCACACGAAAGTGGCAACCTTATATTTCTATTTTGAATTCAAAGCTATCAAGTTAGTAATAATTGTTGCGACGATGAATTCTTTATTCACAAGATCTGAAGAATATCCATTGTTTGTACAGCTTCTGTCAACTTTACTTTGATATACTGTTTTCATATTCTTAATATATACCGACTTATTTAAAAACAAAATGTTTTTTATCTTAGCTGTTTTAGATGTATTGAATTATGAGAATTTTCTTTGTTTTAAGACATATGGATGTCTATGTACGTAGTCGATATAATTTATTAAATTTGATGAAGTTCCCATTCCTTTTAATGTTGTTACTTTTTTTATAGATAACGTGGTCTCTTCATTGACGTTAAATTTATTTAAATTTCACATCAGATTTTGTGTGTCGTTCATATATTTGTATTTTAAAATGTTTAGAAGGTTTCAACTTTTACTTTTAAAATTAAGTTCACAACTCAATGCATGGATTTCATGCAGATCTGCTATGGATTCACTTTTCCCAATTTCTTTTTAAAATTCGTAACCACATTTGCTATCTTTTAATATTTTATAATGAAATAAATATTCTTTGTAAGTTGTAACAGATTCTTAACGAACTTATCATTTTTTGATACTAACTACTTTGTTTCTAAAAAATTGCATATACAAATAAATGTTGAAAATTCTAATTGTAAAACAAATAATGATTGGTATATAGGTCAACGTGACCCCTCTTTAAAATTCTATGATGAAAAAGTCTCCATGGTTAAAAACTAAAGTTCTTGTATTTATTAATATCCTAAACTAATCATATGTGATCTTCTGTATATTAACGCACGATATAGAAACAATATGAATTGACATCTGTGGCCATTTAAGTGCCAAATTCTTATTCTAAACGTACAAATAGATCCCCGTTGATATCTCTCATATCCAGTCAATCGACTTACACCAATATAATCAATAATATAAATAAAAATATAATTTCGTTAATTTGTCTCGTAGGCTAATAAAATAGCTACCTTAAACTCTCTGAAACTATTGATTGTGAAAGTTTTCACATATCTTTCTTACTAACGAAGCGTTGCACTTGGATGCATGCGCTATATTATTAATAATATATACTATTGTGCCTCTATCTGGATTACTGCTAGTTTAGAATTAGTGAGATTCATTATTTCTTACAAGGAAGCAAGAGAATCCCTTAAATAATTAACAAACAAGAGAACTTGATATGAGCCCTTATTATTCTACCATTAACTCCGAAGACATTTGTTCATAATACTACGAGAGAGATATTTGATGGAAGAAGGATCTCCAAAGAATGTGTGTCTAAATTGGCCGCATTCTCTTGGATTTACAATCTGGGGCGATGGCCCTTGTTATGTTGTGGACATCGAGACAGACAGCATTGCCGAAGGAGCGGGCATTTTTACGGGCGATCTTATTCTAGTACTCGACAGCCAGGATGTTAGTCAACTCAGCGCCAAAAAAATACAATCTCTTGTCTCCAAGAAATCGGCAAATTCTCCTATACCAGCCATTGGAGTAGTATCCAGAGTACAACTCCTTGAGGTATCACCCGAAAGTCCTGGAAATTACGGCTTCAGAACAAGTCATAATTTACCAACATTTGCAAAAAATGTTGACCCCAATGGGAAGGGATTTCAATCCGGTCTAAGAGAAGGTAAGACAAGGTCTGTAAAATATATACTAAATGCTGTAGATATTACAAAATCAACCAGTAAATATTTTATCGTTTAAATAGTATAGTTTTAAAACGACACGGTGAAATTTTAAAGATTTCTATTGTATTTATATTCTATTTAATATTGAAATTTATTAAAAATTAAACATTTCATTAAATTTGTTTAGGTGACGTCATACTGAAGGTGAACGGTCTTCCAATAAAATCTTTCGAAGAAGCTGATATTTTGCTGAGTGGAAATTCTAAAGTGACATTAAGTATTTTGGCAATTTCCAAGCAACCTCGGAACCTCGTTGAGGTGGACAGCGTTGCTAGTGTAGATGGTAATGAATTACTACATCGAGTGTATCAACGACCTCCAAAAGTACAGCGGGTTCAAACAAAAGACAAGGGAAAAGATCTTTACATGAAGGTATATAATTTATTGACTTTACTCTCAAAAAAGCTTAAACGATTTATTTATTAGTTTAAATGATATATTTAAATGAATTTAGGATATGTATCCCAAGTCTGATTGAAGTAAAAATATTTTAAAATGTTTAAATATTTCAAAATCTGAAATAATTAAGTAAATCCTATAGTTGAGCTATATAAATCTAATTGTGGGTGTTTCCAAAATTGTATAATAAGGATTCATCATTTGGATGACACATAAAATATAGGTTTGTCGCGCGTGAGAATAATATCGATTATAAGAGAGCTTATTTTGAATAATAAATATTAATCACGATGGAGGATAAATTATAACATTACTTTATAATACGGAACATTTGTATATGGTTTACTGGAGTCTAGGCTTAGTTAAAAAATTTCCATATAGTTACATCTGAATTTGTAACTAAGACATAACTATATAACATATTAAAATAAACTTTTAGAATAATTTCAAAAATTACTTCACCAATTATGTTAATGAAAATCATAACAAATATATGTATATTGTTAGATTGGATTCTGAACAGTTATTTTTAACAGTGCCAAGTTTCATTTCTAATTCGGGAAAATTATAAGATATATTATTTTATTTAATTATTACGATTTGGTATCATTCAATTGATCATACAAATTGTCAGAATCTGCGGTAGGCGATATATTGTAAACATGAACATCTCACATGTTTTGTGAAATAAAAAAAATTGTTTATTTATTTAATGTAAGCCGTAGATGTAATATATTAAATTGAGAAGATTATATTAATTTAGATAGTATTTATAAACGCTCAATCTATTTATAAATAAGATATCCCCAAAAATAATGGAATAACATGGGCGGATCCAGGTTTTTTCGAAAACGGTGACTTCTGTCTGAGCTAGCACCAAAGGGTCCGTATAGGTATTGTGTAAAATAGTTACAAAACGTCCTCCCCCTCTCCCGGAAAAAATTTAGTCAAGTGCTTTATTCAAAAATGATGTTACACTAGATAAAAATTAGTTTTATGGAAATCTCTTCACTTTCTTTTCTTTAATTGTTGTTTGTATAATCAGATTTGAAAATAAAAATATCTAACATAAAAAATGTTACAAAAATATTTTATGTAATTTATTATAAATAATGTTTAAACTATATATTAATAATATTACATTTAAAAAGTCAAATAAAATCTACTTCACAAAAAAAATTCATGATATACTTTAGTCATGATTTAAGGAAGAATTATAGTATAGAAAACAACAGTCAACAATAATTAAAGACATTTATAAATTAATGTATTTTCCTCAAAAATGTATTTGTAAATACGATGCATTGTGCTCTATGTCATAAAATTTCATTTATAGCCAATTGAAAATACGAAAAATTTTACAATTATAAAACTGAAACATAAGTTTAAGTTATTCACAGCTGATTCTATTGATCAGCTATTGAGAAATACGGAAAAGGAGTTGTCAAATGGAAAATAGTTTATTGTACGAAATTTAATCAGCCATAAATTTACAACTTTTTTTGTATCAAAATAAATATGAAATCTGTTATGAAATAGTTGAAACAATAAAATAGTGGACTAATTACCCCCCCCCCTCTCCCCTGGGATCTATAATGTTCCTATATATTTAGTTCACTTAAATATTAGTTTATATTGAATATAGTGATTGTGTCTTCTAGATGATCTCAATCATTTAAATATTTTAATTTATTTTATCATTTTTGATGAATAATTCAATGTGTAATAAATATTTATATAATTTGTTTTTCCAAAAATTCAAGACATACAAATAAAGTCAGAAAACCTATTATACCTATATATACTATATACATATAATATATATTTATAAAAACTGAAAATATAATTATATTTAGTACTGTTAAATTGAAAATGACTTTAAGTTGTTTATTTGGATAGCTTATAACATACTTCCAAACATTTTGAAGCCCATGATAATATTCAAAGTCAAATTGACATAAATCCAGTTGAATATATGAATTATCACGGATTCTATATGAATTATATAATTATATATATAATTATATGAATTCTCTCCCCCTACAATATTGTACGTACATAGTAGCTAATTATTAAGTTATTTTTCTAACTGATGACAACAAATTTAATAATTTCCTAATTAATAGGTACCTATATGAATTATGGATTTTCTTCTATTAGATGACAGCTATTTTAGGAGAAGATAAATCAAAGATAAGAGCCATCGTTGGAGCCCTGAAGCAATTCGCCGAAACACAAGAAGTTAAGCCTCTTGGTCATACCCTGAATTTCCTGCTAGATCATCCACATGAGACCCAACTAATGATTGATATACGGTTAGATCAGAGAAATTATATTTAGTTCATACCACCTATATTTATGAATGTTTGGAATTTATCAGACTTATTTCCGTAAAATAATATAATATGTAACCAATTTATAAAATATTTCATAAATTAATTAGAAATTTTTATATTTGATTGATACAAATATTTTTATATTTCTGAATATATAAGAATTTTTATACAAAATATATATATGCGTTTGCCACATTTGACTTATTTAATTACTCAAGTAAGACTTTTTTGAAAACAACTATAATTTATATAAACTACATACAATATTTTTACTTTATAGTATGTGTAGTGCAAATTAAAATTTGTCATAAATCGTTCGGAACTTTATGTATCAAAACTATATATCACAGATTTTAGATTTATGACACAATGTTTATAATAATAATAATATTAAAATATTAATTAATAATAATATAGTTTTGTAATTATTATATATATTGTTACCAATTCTAAATTCTATTATTTTTTATCATAATTTTTTCATTATTTTCAGTGATTTTGTACCCCCTCATCAGCAAGAAAGATTTGATGAGTTTATACCTCCTGATTTGTTATTTAAGCACCAAATTATTCCCAGAAATGGTCATCAAACGTCAGCACACAGCCTCAAAACTTACCCTGTCAGCAGCCAACAAAGTCGGAAGAATGATACAGAACAACGCCATGTCATTACTCTGAAATCCCATCCGGAGTCGGGTTTTGGTTTCAGTTTATCAAGTGAACAACCAGTGAAGATTGCAGAAGTAACCCACGATACTCCAGCCTTCCAATCTGGACTCAGATCTGGAGATAGGATAATTAAAATCAATGGTATTGATGTCAGGTGATATATATATATAGAGTTTTCGACTCAAATTTTCAATATTTATTTGTTAATATTGTGGATATGTATTAGTATATCGTATTATCAGAAATGTAAATTATTGTCAACCCTTATAAATTAAGGGTAAAAAGAATCATAATGGAAACGTTTTTATTTTACTTATATTACACTTTTAGATATTACTGTATTTTTTTACTTGAAATAATTTTTCGAAATTCATGACAATGTCTTTAATGGTTTTCAGATACTTAATAAAATGTATGATTAATATTATTCATAGTAAATCATATATTAATTCGAAAAAACACATTTTTGTAGTATTAGTTCACAGTTCCACGTCTCCGAAATGCTGAAACGATGCCTTTCAAATGGATCAGCGAAATTAGAACTGTCCCACTCCCAACTAGGTAAATTCTTAAATTATATTTTTGATTAGTAAAAATCTTTTAAGACAATAATTTTAATAATTCATTGTGTAAAAGTAAAAAAATATTTTTTAAATTTGAATAAGGACAGTTATGAGTTCAGTAATATTTTTAAAAAGTTATCAATGTTTTTAAAAGTTATCATTATTTAAAATTATTCTTTTGAATAGAAAAATTAAAAATCTTTGATATTAAAAGCTTTTTATTTGAAAGGCTTTTGATTATATAAGATACATACATAAGTATAAGAAATGATATTATGAAGCTTTGGTTAGATGTTTAAATTGGTTTGGTATTAACATTCTCTTTCATTGAGTTAAACTGGTTATAGACAACCCATCGTTTAAAATAATAATCTCTTTAAAGCAATTTTATTCGTTTATAATGGAATTAGCTCAGATATTATTAGTAATAAATTTGTTTTTAGAATCATTGGACGAAATTCAAGATTCACAATCTAAAACTAAGGAGTTTAAGGAACATGTAAGTTACACTAAATATTATATTACAAATTTAGCAAATAATACCTAATTATTGAATATATTTATATCACAATTATTATATGGATTGGAAAATTTCAATAATTCACAATCAAAAGGCTACAGAAAACGTGCAAAAATCATTTAATTAAATTTTAATTTGTATAATTATAAACTTCAAAATTCCGTACTGTTTTGATTATCTCCAGATTTTTATTATTACAATTGTGTTATTTTTAGTTTGTTATTAGTTATTACATGGATTAGTTTTAGTTAGTCATTAGTTATTACATGAATTAGTTTTAGTTAGTCGATCTAGAGATCAATTTGATGTCAATGATAATATAACTGAATAATTTCTAACAGAGTAACCGCGCAATTGCCGTAAAAATATTTAAATCAATGATTTAAAAAGTTATTTAATTAATTAATTAGGTCATATACATTACACTAAACTAAAATAAATTAAATTCAAATCAAATCAAATACATAATTTAATGTAATGTTTATGATTACTGTTATCTAAAATTATTAAGGTAATTAAATACAATAAAAGCGGAATATAATAACTATATTATTTGTTTCATGATTTGAATTATTTTTAATAGTATATAAAATGTTAATCATACGTTTATATTTTTGATTCAACAGGCAAGTACTCTCCTGACTGCAGAAGAAAGACTTAAGTTAAAAATTATTCTTGAAAATTATAAAGCAAACAGGTGAATATAAATTTCTTTTATCTCAAATATCTATAGCAAATGTTATCGCAACTGTAAAGTTTAAAAGAATTCATTAATCCAATAGATAAACCGTCCATATGGCGGTAATTATTTCCCAGATTATTTCACGTCTGTACGTCTACAATACTATAACTGTATTTGTTTATACACATCAGAGCTGTTTAGTTATTAACTGTGCTAAGCTATAATTAATTTAACTTAAGTAGCCATGTAATTAAACGTATGCTTTTTTAATTAATACACATTCATATGTATACTACTTTAATATTGTTCCTAACTATACTGAATATCCGTGCCATGCACCATCCGGATTCATATATATTCGAAACAATATATTTTTTAAATTAATAGATATTTGAAAAAGTGTCCAGTATTATATAAAAATAATTGATTCATTAATTGTTACTTAAATATAAGAGCATCATCAAGGGCTGGGGGGTGGGGGGGGGCATCCATCAACAATACGTAATTTTGTAAACGTTATGATTTTATCAATACTTATAGCACAAATTTCTTTATTTTTTGCAGAAATATAAAAGAATTTTCCAATAGTATGATTAATTTATTGGACACACCTGAAAAGCGTCAACTGTGTAGCTTTATATTGGATAAACTACCTATTGATGATCGTGCATATTGTGCCAATGCACTGACCAATAGCTACCGTGGGGACTCATCTGTTTCACCAACATTTTCATCAGTCAACAATGGGACTCCTCTATACCACAATAATTGGATGACGCCTCAAAATATCAGTCACAATGATGAGATAGATTCCATTACTGAAGGGGATAGCATGAATTCGTCAATGCCGGGAAAGTTCGATCATCTTAGTTCATTCAAGAAACAATTGGAGTATCTTTTAACGTCCCAAGAACGTTCACAACTCAAGAGAACTCTCTCGTTGTATGCAAACGACAGGTAAAAATTTGAATTACTTTTTCAATTGAATAACATTTATTTTAAGCTATTATAATTATTTCTAATAGAATTACCTTTAAAATTAATGTTCTAAGTGAAATCAATATTTCAGATGCTTATAAATATGGTCAAACTTTTTTCATATTAAACTCAAATATATTTGATGTTTATAATGTATTCATAAAATGTTTGAAGCATTTTATCAGAAAATGAAAATCAGACAGCAGCAAGCATCGATCCAGAAGCAAGTGAACGGCAAGGGTATACCTACATGTTTTCTTGTCTTCATTTTAATTTTTCCTTGTTCTTCTTAAATTTTGTCCGACATTATTCTAATAAATTAGGTTGGTTTTGATTTAAAAGAAGCAGTGTTTATGTTTGTATCTACATAACAAAATGCATAGTTTTTCTTTCGTATATCTAAAATACCAAAATATAATTTTAATATACCAGTTAATATAATGAATGTTTAATAGTTCTTCCTTTTCATTGTATTTGTATTTCAATATATTTCAATCGATGATTTGTGTCTAAAACTTCGTTTGTTTAAAAGTTACAATTTCAAATTGTTTCATTAAAAAATCTATCAAATAGAAACTTTCTCAAATTTTTATCAATTTTGTTTCATTTGAATAACAAATTTAGTAATATATTTCTCACTAAATGTAGTAAACAAATCATATAATACATAGAATGCTTGTGTTATAGCGACACTGATAAAGTAATGCTCTCACTACTATAAGTACACTTATAACATAAGTATATAAATTTTTTATCGAAATTGAGTGTTTTAAGTTGTTTAAACAAAATTAAAATAAATATTTATCAACATTTTTGTAGTTAGGTACGTAGACAATCGTAAAAATTAAAATCATTGCATGATATATAACATAAAATAAATCAATATATTATTTAATTATTGTGTTGATGATATAGTGAATTCTTTTTCATTAATTTTAGTCTACTGCAAATACGCAAGAATGGTTTTAAAAAGGTTTTAATGCATGCTACATTCAGAACATAGTATATAGATTAGTATTTTATTATTTAATACAATATTTTTATACAATAAGATACTGTTCTATTTTAATCCAGAATATATTACACAATTGTCGAGAATACCTCTAGTATTTACAGTTTTAGAAAACAACTGATAGAAATCTAAAAACAACATTTAAATTTGATAATTTATAATGTGTAATTCTAATTTGTAATTAATTTTGATTTATGCTATTTTCTTTTTCGATTATAATATCCATAACAAATATTTAAAAATGACTGACATAGAAATTGTATTAAATACTCCAGTGTTATATCTAACTTAGAATATAAATTTATAAAAAATAAAAATTATAAAAATTAATTTTATTTTGAATAAGTCAATACGAAAAAAATATAATCTAAAAATAAGCTAAAATGTTTCGTCATAATAATAAGAAATTAATTATACATATTTCAAACCTGTTTTCAATCATATTTTTTTTTAAATGGAGTAGCGAATTTGTTTATACTTTTTAATCTTTTTTAAAAGTCAGGGACAGACAATATTGTTTTATTTAGTAAATCTCAGTTATCCAAATAATACATTAACGAAACTATGAACATGCTAATACACAATTAGAAGACAACAGATAACAAACAGAAAACAACAGATGACACTAATAATTAGTATCTAGTAAAAGTATTTATCTTTTCAAAACAGTATTAGTAAATAATATTTTGACTGATTTTTACAATACAATAGGGACGTCCATCGATTATTGGAGGATGTGGAAGTAATGTTGGACACGCCTTCGAAGCGGTCTTTATGGCTCTACATCATCCCGCTTTTATCGAAACCTCACCAAGAATTCTGTCAAAAGAAACTTAATTTACCGCCATCGCTGGGAACATCCAGTATGTGAAACAATAATAAATTTGTATTAGTGTTATATAAATTTAATTACACTCTGAATAAAATTATAATACAATAGTAAAATAAAAATACGTTTATTTGTAATGATGAAAGTTTTTTCAATGATTGTTTTCCCATATTATATTTATACTTACATTTTGATTATGTGGCTCTCTGATAAACTTTAATAAATCACATTTAAGCTTAACCAATCTTTCATTATAAAAATTTTTTATCTGTAATATAATAAGTAAAAATTATTATAATAATTAATGCATTTATTTTTAGTCACTGGATCTTCACTCAGAAGAAGAAGAAGTGCTGATGGATCAGGCCGGGTATGAAACTGTTTGACTTTCTTTATTGCATGAAACTATTTTTTTAAGTAAAATAAATTATTTTCTTTTTATTTAATTATTTATATTAAAAATTCTTAATATAATAAAGAAAACGATATAATTTATTGAATTCTAAAATATGCTAAATGTTACCATGGCTTTAAGTTATCGTCTGTTAGCGAAGAATTATCTCAAACGAAGACAGGTTATCATTCATTTCAAAGTCCCAGTTCGTCAAGCTTTACTGAGGGATCACTCAAGCGTAAGTCAACTAAATAATAAATTATTATTTTTTCGTTATAAATTTATATTAACAACTTTTCACTTATATGATATTATAGGTCAATATCAATAATACACTTATTCATTTTTCCGACATTTTTTAATGAATATAACATTTTATTAGGTGGCGGACAATCTGAAGCCCGTACAGTCAACTCAACAACTCAAAAAGTCCATCGTTTACCAAGACGAAGTGATTATCGCAGTTTCTCTGAGGCGGACTATGCATCCCCACCTCCAAACTTTCGCAAAGACTCACCTCAATATCTTGACAACAACCCTACAATATCCCAAAGAAGCAGCGGAAATGAGAACATCATTTACCGACTGGATGGAGAACCAGTTGACCCGAGTCAAATTCCCGAGGGCTCCAGTCTCTTGCTACTAGATGAAGGAGAGACTCAAAGCGAGGAGAGAAGTAAAGTAGCTGCTGATTGGCTTAAATACAATAATCATTCTGATTGGTCAAACCAACAATTGGCGGATGGTGAGAGGGGGAACGGTACAAATTTCAATTCAGAAACTCTCGATGCTATTCAAGAACTTGACGATGCTGTTAATAATGTTGAACGAAATGAGATTAACACAGGTGTTCATGTCAGTAGTGTAGTTGAACAAATTGAAGGTAAGTTGTATTTAATATATACTATTTTTGGCGAATCTATGATTTTTCAAAGGGGGGTGACTTCCGTTTGAGCAAGAACCAAAGAGTCTGTATAAGATATTCTTTTAAAATAGTTACAAAACGCGCGCGCCCCAAAAAAATATGTCAGACGCCCTTTTCAAAAATGATGTTAGACTAGATAAAAATTTGTTTTATGGAAATCTGTTCACTTTCTTTTCTATAATTTCTCTTTTCAAATTTTATGTATAGTTTAAATGTTTTTTGTATAATCAGATTTGAAAATAAAGATAACGAACCTAAGAAATATTACAAAATATGTTATGTAATGTTTTTTAAATAATGTTTTAAATATATAATACTAATATTACATTATAAAGTTATATAAGATTTACTTCACAATAATAATTCATGATTTAAGGAAGAATTATAGTATAGAAAACAACAGTCAACAATAATTAAAGACATTTATAAATTAATGTATTTTCCTCAAAATTTTCCTCATAAATGTATATATATATAATTTAGCAATTATAAAAACAAAACATTCGTTTACATTATTCACAGCTGATTTTATTGATCAGCTATAGACAAATACAGAAAAGGAGTTGTCAAATGGAGAATAGTTTATTGTTCGAAATTTAATCAGCCATAAATTTACAATTTTTCTTGTATCAAAATAAATATGAAACCTGTTATGAAATAGTTGAAACAATAAAGTGTAATCATTTTTATCTATCTATAATTGTTTATAAATTATAAAGCGCGCTCCTCTGACGATGTGACTATAAATAAATGTATTTATAGTATTTATTGGTTGGTATATTATAAACATAGCAAACTGCTAATTCTGAATAATTTTAATAATGAGCAAATTTAGGTAATAATAGCAATAATAATATTTGATAATATCCAAAGATTTTCTAAATATCAAAATTTAACTTCAAAATACTGGATTTCATATATTCTTTAGACCTATTTTGTCATTCTTCTTATAACAAACGAGATGGCCCAGTGGTTAAGACGCTGGTTTGGAAACATCCTTAGACTCTCTCGTTCCTGGCTATCAGCTGTGCTAGTCTGAAGCATAGCGACTTTTAATGGGTTCGTTTGGAATGATCTGTTAAGCGTTGCAGACTTTGCGCTCTTTATAAAAAAAATAGTGAAAAATGTATAAAAAAATAATAATAATTCTATGACATTCTTATTCTGCACTGTTCACTATGAACGAACCTATCAATTAATGAGAATTATTTAATTGTATTAATTATATTAATTAATTAATAATATTACTTACAGAAATTGTATTTTTATCTAGTCTAACTTCATTTGTGAAAGGGGAGCAGCCTATATGCAGCAAGATGGAGGGAGATGACTATATAGTCACCCTAGTCAGCCCCCTCCTCTCTCCCACTTAGGATGCGCCCCTGATAATTAAATATTTTGTTTTTATAATATTCGTTTTTAAAAGTTACATCAAACTGTGTCCTTCTTTTTTAAACAAGATAGTAGTAGGAAAGGAGTATATTCCAACCAATTCGTCTTCTGATTGGTCGAGAGATTCACGTGACCTATCTGGCTT
>JAUZNC010024665.1:0-16397 GCA_034780395.1 Vannuccia rotundouncinata | reverse complement strand
CTAACAACACACAATGCAGGGTTTGTCTACTGGGTAGTTTCCATAGATACTAACAACACACAATGCAGGGTTTGTCTTCTGGGTAGTTTCCATAGATACTAACAACACACAATGCAGGGTTTGTCTTCTGGGTAGTTTCCATAGATTCTAACAACATACAATGCAGGGTTTGTCTTCTGGGTAGTTACCATAGATACTGTAAAATGTAATAAAATTAAACAAACCTTGTTCAAATCATTGATTATGTTATTTGTTTATCTAAACGGGGAAACTTCACACAATGAAGTTTTTGTATATAAATTAAAAACTATTCATCGATCGATAAATTATGTATTGTTATTATTTAACTCTGACATTTTTTATTGTTTGGAATTTGTTTATGAATTATTGCATTTTGCCAATCATTAGATAGATAAATACAATAACAATGCTTTTGACTTATTGGTCCTGAAGAGATTCTGAACCTTATTTTCAAAATTCTGCCCTATTTATATAATTTTCATCAACTTCTCACGACTAAAACTTATTTGTTATGCAATTTTAAAGTTTCTTTACTAAAAATTTATGAATTTTGAAATTTAACAACTGACCTCTGATATAATTATAAGGTGTCTAATATCAACTATTCTAACATTTATCAATATAGTATCGATTTTTAATTATTTGTTCTGCCAATAATGTCCTTGTATCGCTATGATCAATATATCCGAGAATTTGACTTTATATATTTCACGGTTCTCACTAATAAGTTTTCTTAATATATTACTGCAAAAATTTTATAATGTTCATGTTTATTTAAAAAGCATGCTTTTATAAAATTTTGTTCAACTTAGTATAATCAATTTATTGAAATTATAAGTGGCATGTCTTAAATTGATATTGTTATGAAGTGATATGAAATAATTCTTAAAAAATTATGTCAAAACCGGAATCAGTTGCAACGGTTTCCAATTGTACGAATAGACCTAAAAAATTATCCTTTTATGTCTTATCTATCACGGTAAACGTGTTCTTGTTTAGTGGATAATATTCTTTGTGTTTTGTTGTGTTTAGTTTTATATTTACATATTAAGTATTTTTGTTTATGTTCAATGATTGAACAACATGAAATTGTTTTAATTATCAGACCTAACATACCATTAGAATTTAGTTTAGCAAACGTTTGTCAACGCGTATTATTTAAAATCAGTTTTTGTCTTTTCATTGTTACTACTTACTCATACTACTTGTGAAATGTTACGTAATTTGATTTGTTGTATTGTCTTTTTCCTTCAGTATCATGTAAGCCGTGGATTTGTTCACATCAGCAGTTTATCTACAATATTATAGCTTAATATTCACATTTACCGATTTTATTATTAACGATTTGTGTCTATATTCTAATTTATAAGTTAACATTTAATTAAGCTTTTTTTTCGCTAACTATATTTTTTAATAGAATAAATCCTTGCGTGAGAAAATTGAAGTCTTGCTAACATAGCTAAATCTATTATTTATTCCTTTCGCTATTTAGAGTTTAAACTTTGAAAGAAGACTTTTAATTTTTGTTTTGTTAATTCATTTTCTAACATTTATAATGGGTTATGCAGATTTAACGCCGAAGCCTATATTGACAATAAAATATTATATGTCCAAAAGAATCCCATTTTAGTCCAAATTAAACGAAAAGTTTTTCTAGAAAATTGGCAAAATTATTTCCAAAAATTATTGGCAAAAAACAATTCAGAATTATTGATAAAATTGCTGTTTATTGTACTCATATATTGAAAGTGTTCTATTGTATTGATAAATGTTTCAAGTGTAATTCTCATGTGCGTCTTATGAACTCCGTGTTTATGTAGAAGCAGGGCGAAGCTCTCAATGAGAACCAACTCCGTGACATCCTCAACGAGGTCGACTTGAACAAGAATGGTGAAATTGACATGGGGGAATTTTTACAGGTGATTTTCTCATTCTTCGATAAATAAATCTTCACTATATGTTTACAAGTCCTCTCCTAACTTGTTTTCTCTACTCTTTCTCCGTTTCTTTATTCTTCGTCTCTTTCTATATCATTCCCTAGTTCTCTACTATTGCCAAAATATTTTCTTTCCAGTTCATGAGCGCTCTCAAAACAGGAGCTGTATCAGACAGCCGCTTCAAACAGATCTTCATACAAGGCGTTATTTCTGTTGACCGAAGTGGTGGCGGCGTGTGATTGGTTACTGCGCAAACGGATCACGTGATCTCTTGTCTATCGGATCTGCACACTAGCTAATCTTAGTTTTACTTTTTATTTTTGTTTTTAGCAGCAGTTTTTCTTCGTTATTGTTTCTCTGAAGACTATTGGACAATTTAATTTGATTCAGTATATATTTCTTCTGGATCTTTTGTACACCATTTCAATTTTGAGAAAGTGCTATTTAGCTTTCTTGAACCCAGTATCGCTTTTCAATTGTGTAGTTTTTTTTTAATTATATGTTTCTGCAAATTACATTCTGCATATTGGTCATTCTATAGGTTGTAAGTACAAACTTGCAAGTTATAATACACTTTCGTGATTTATTCTTTTCGAATCAATAATGTTTGACTTTTAACAAAAACAATGACCAAAATTGTTGTGTGTCATTTTATAGATTTCAAATTGCTATTACATTTTTACGTTTTCTTTAAATTAAAAAGTATATTTACCCATACTACTTTTAAGTTACATAGTAGTAGCGCTAATTAATAGTATTTTTGGATGGTACAGTATTTTTCTCATTTTTATTTCACCATTAAATTATGTGATTGCAGATTTCATCAAATCCTTTGTGTTTATTGTATTATAATGACTTTAACGATATACCGATCTTATGCAGACGGCAGAATGACTGGTTTCCTTGTGATCCTAATTAACATAGCCGTGCATATTTTGATTTTCATTTTGTTAACTTCTTTTCTCTCCTTTTTCTTCATGTTCTCTCCCCTATTTTCACAAAAGCAGCTCTGATTTCTTTCTCCCCTTTAATGATGATGCGATTTATTACACAAGGAATGAGGTACCCCCAACCCGTTTTATATAAACCCTAGTACGGAATTAAGTGCGCTATCCCTAGTTATTTGATAATTTTTCACCTGACCTGTTTTTCTTTCATACTTGACTTACAATGTACGTACTTGGTATCTTTACTTTTACTAAATATACATACATATATCAGTTATTTACTATTTATTCTCTACACATGGTTCATAGATATTGGATAGTATAGTCTCTATAGATTGGAATATCTGATTGGCAAGAAAATTGATTTCAGTAACTTAAACGAAGACAAATTTTATATTGAAATACTTTTCGTAAGTTCGTGTAACTCGTAACAATAGTAGTTTATAAATTTGTATTAATTAGTGTATTTTATCTGGGTAAATAGAAAAAAATAGAACTACCAAATTTTGGCGAACTGACCAAAATATTAATTACATGTTGATTATTATTAATTAATGTGAATACATATTGATATTTAACAAACTTCTAGATGTCATAACTCTAAGCACTGGCAAATGATAATGTGAAAACAGACATTTTATAAAGTAGACAATCTTAGCCGACTAAACTTTAGAAAACTCCAAGTTGATTAGTTAATTTGAAGTTACAGGCATAGTGTTATGGGAGGTAATATATATAGTGTAATGTCTATGCGTGAAAACTAATAAAGTTGATATAAAATACTAGTTGTATTAAAATATATTATTCGTAATGTTTAACAATCAATCTTAGTGTTGGTATGCAAAAGAACGAAGCAACCAGACTCTTGAAGCCTTTCAAAACATCGATTCATCCGCAACATCTACCCATGTTCATGATGCTCTTTCTGTTCGACGTAATACTCCTGGCAGGAAATTAATGACCAAAGCCAATGATCACATTTTTACCAAGGATATTTCTCCGTGGCTGGTAAATGGTCGCCTTATACAACCACCTTCGGGAATTACACGGTTCAGAAATTCATTCATTCCTTTCACAATATAGCCCTAAAATTTAAAACAATCATAGCCTAACTCGGCTTCTCTTTTTGTGTATCTTGTATTCTTTTTATTTAACCTTTATAATTATTTTTTGCTTTTTTACTAATAAATAAATACTTTTTCATTTTCATCCCCATGTCCCCACTATTTTGTATCTCTTGACCGTAACTCTCGAAACCTGTTGATTCTAATTTACTCAAAGACACATTTATTATTGTTATTGTTAAAAACATAATTTTGGCTAATTCGGATTATTTTTAAAATTTGTTAAAATCGATATATTGATTGATAGATAGGTATATTATGTGGTTGTTCACATTAGATATATGGCTCTATTAAATTTGGCTCAAAGATGCTTAAATTAATATTTTGGCTATTTATATGTATATACAGTTTGAAAGTTTAAATATCTTTATATATATCTAAATATCTTATATAGTTTAAAACGTAACTATTTAATTTCTTAAACTATTTTCTTACCTTTAAAATTGTCATTATTAGTATATTGACCTCACTTGGGAAAGAATATTTTGAAAGTCCGTATACTATTATTTTACATTTATTGAATATACAATTTTCGATAATAATCATTTATCATAATTCAAAGATACCTGCATTAGCGATGCCATTTGTCCGGAATGTCCGTATTTAATTTTCAGTTATCGTTCTTTTAATTAATTCATTTTAAGCGGAGGAATTGTATATTACATCTTCGCATGATTCTTTAATTCATAGTTTAAAAACAGCAACATTCATTTTAGTTTATTAAAATACACAACCAATTGCAATAAAATAAGATATTGATAATTTCTGCATTTGTCAAATATACACACTTAAATATTAACAGCGAAATTGTATTAAAAATATCAATAATCTTTTTATTCAAGAAATATTTAGATTATTTTTTATCTAAAACGATAGATAATATACATAACTAATTTCCTGCCATATAATGTTGCCAAAAAAGCGAAAATAGCCTTGTCAAGTTAATAGATACGGCTTGAAGGTCGACCAATGAAGGCTGCAGTAGCCACCTCTGAGTTGAAGTGATCTGTCAGAAGTGACAGGTTGTTCGACATGGCAGCTAAACCCACGAGATCTACTTGCCCGCATCCTCACCCAAGACGTGAAGACGAACAGGTATCATTAGGGGCAAAATGCCAGAGACAAATGGTGCCAATGTTCTCACAACGGGGATTCGGGGATCCCTTGACTGAGCCAAAGTGTCGACAACACTCCCCCCTGCACTCATCTCTCTTCCCTGCGTCAGGGAACCTGACCACCAACTCCTCCGCAAAGTCGAATAGGCGAGAGAGGAGTGAGGTGCTTTCTAGTGATACCCTCGGGTTGATCGGAGCTGGCGTGATGTTATCGTGCATGTTTCAGCACTGGGAAGAGATGCATCCTGATCCTAGTAGGTCTCCTGTATCGCTCATGTCTCCCGCCCCCCTACCAGAATTGCCTGCTAGTTTTGCGGTCACTGGCAAGTGTAGCTGGGTGGTGCATTCCCGAAATAAAGTCATAGTACACACACACCTCAGTGTTTGATTATTTCAAAGCACACACCAGGCTTTGACGTATAAATATAGTTTTTTCGGGATATTCCAGTTGGAGTAGAATATGTAGGGGCACAAGACTGCCCGGATGATGTTCCTGTTCTGTAGAGTGGCGGGAGGTCACAGGGATTCTGGGTAATTTCCGGTACACTAATTAGCCCGAGGATTGAATATCTCATATCTGATAGGTAATTTTCAGAATAGTTGTGTGTAAATTATTCATTTCACTTAATATAAGGCTCATATGAAGTTAGGTAAATTAAAGATAATTAGTTTATAGTCAAACTTTAAATTATCACCTTTGATGACGTCACACTTTCATTTGTGTTGAATAAATATATTAAAAAACAAATTTAATAAAATAATCAAAGAATCATAATAATGAAACATTTCTCCATAATATAGTCATGTCGTTTAGCGCGTTATCGTTAGGTTGGAAAAAAGCACCATTTATAAATAAATTTTATACATACATTATGTAAATGTGACTGCCTGATAATACATGATCAGATGGAATGGAAACACATATTTTAAAATACATTGGGTATGGGTTTATATTCGAAGGTAATATATTTCTAAGCTCTAAAATTTGAACTTTCATCATAAATGAAAATTTTCATAAAATCGATAATGTCAAATATGCCATTACGTCAAAAGGCATCAACTGATGGTATTGAAACATTTATTTTTAGATACATCGGGTATGGGATATAAACAATTGATAAAATATTTCTAAACTCTAAATTATTTACTTTTCTCATAAAATTATTTTTTCCAATTTTTATGGCGGCCATTTGGATTTTTCGCAAAAAAAATAAAACTCTACGGAGGGCTAATAAGCTAATATTATTATATAGGTCATAATGAATCTTCAGGGGAAAAATGGTGCTTTTCAGCCCGTTAACGATAATTTCGCTAAGCCACCTGACTAATATATTATATTATTTTTTTCTTTATTCAAATCTTTGAAATCTCAAAAGTCGCCATCTTTGATGAAATATTATTTATTACCACTTAATTTATTTTAAAAATAGTCAAATGTTTAAGTAACCTTCATGGATTGACCTATATATATTATTTATCTAGACCCGCAAACTGTTTGGTTTCGTTTTTAATATGTTTCGTTTTAAGAGAAAATTTGATCAATATAATTTATTTTAAAACGATTTGAAAAAAAATATATATTCAGAAAACCGTCCTTAAAACAACTAAACTAATTACTAAACTAATAGATATATCATTCAGTGATGTTTTTTGCTATATAATAGAATTTTGATGAGTTTTTTGCGGTCTATAGATAAATAATATATATAGGTCAATATATTCATTTGTTAGCGAACAAACTTTATTATTTGAAATAACAATAAATGTATACACCAAAATATCCATGAGTGAGCACAACTCAAAATAAAATGTGATGAAATAGTAATAAAAGAGGTATTGAAAATCTTCGTAGGATAAATATTTGTTATCCTTCTTAATTAATTGGAAATAAAGATATTAATCTCCCCTCCTTGGCGTGGTATATTATAGATTTTTGCAATGTTTCTTCTGAGAGATATTAAGAGCGACACTTGTGTCGAAATGCAATAAAAAGTTTTTAATGTCCCCGTTTTATTAAAATAGAATTTCAAAAATTAAAAAATCTTTATGTTTTGGAACGATTTACAAAGAAGAAAAAAAGACATGTTCCTTATTTAATTAGCGATTCATTAACCAACGTCGTCTTTTGGGAAATTCAACACAACTAATTTAGGGAGGCGATCGGTCGTTTATACATTTAACTTATTACAAAATTTTCTAAAATTCTTGAACGGGTTTTTGGATTGAAAATTCACCTCGGCCTTCGAATAAAAAAGGGAACATTCCTCACTTCATGGGTGTAAGTCCTAGTTCTTCCCAAAAAGGCAGACGAGACGCACAAAATGCTACATGCTGCTTTGCCTATAGAGAGAGAAAGCAAAGAGTTGAGGCTGTGTCACCGACAACCTCAGAGATTGCAGCTAGTTGGTGCACGAACATTACATTACACCTTCGGAACGAATTTCAAAGATGTTCCAGTTTGACACCGCCGAATATTCGCTTCGATAAGCATAAACAGTGCCAGGTGCTAGGATAGGGGATAATCTCCTTTGCATGTCCTCGATATATAGCTGAAGATGTGTTCGTGAATCTGAATAACATATTAAGTCGAGAGTGGATGAAATAGATGTGTTTTTAATATTTTTAATTCAAATAGATGGTTTTACCATTTAACTATATACATCCAAAGAATTTTACAATTCATTAATCTAATCAATCGTTAGGGTTACATTGTTAGCTATAGTCTTGATTAATTCACAAGGCTCTGCTAAAGGAAAAAGGGTTCTGATATTATTATTCGTTCAGCTAATATAAAAAGGCGTTTTCAGAATTTAAAATGTTTTAATTTACTGACGTTAAATATCTAAATCACGTCCAATCAATCAATAAATATCGACTTTTAAATTGCATTAAATTTAAAATGAGAATTCCATAATTTAAAAATGTTTATAGAAATTGGATTTAAAATCCTCACATAATACTTTTTCCTTTTTCAATAAGAGAATTATTTGTTTATAACTCTTGCTTTCAATTTGACTTCGACCGGATTATATTTCGAGTCAACAGCTTCACGCCTTGATGCGTTCGACCGTCACTTTTCGACCGGCGTTAGAGTTAATTAATGAAATAATGGAAATATAAAAGCCACAAATGATTGATATCACCCTATAGGCAAAGAGAAGAGCCGTTTAGTCACTGTTTCCTTGGTGTCACATTCAGAACACAAAGTTATCCCCTCTGATGAAGACAGATCGGGAATTGTCAAAACTGGTCGGCTGTCGCGCGGGACTGATGAATGGGGGCGATTGTGGCGGTGGAAGGCTACCCGTGAATCTGTTGGGAATTGCAGAAACCTGGTAATGGGGAACACATCTGTCAACAGAAGATTATTGTGTAACACACAACACAGGGAGGGGAACGTATAAATTGGTTTAGTATTTTTCAGTCATGACAACAATATTTTTCCAATTAAATTTGAGAAGTTTTTAACACCACAGTTAAGTCGTCGTCATCTGATGAATTATTTCACGTCCTAATTTTACAAAAAGAAGCAAAATATATGATAAAAAACCCTTACAAATGTTTTTCAAGCTAAAATATTTAATGTAAAAAATTTTTGAAAGAAAAATTCTTTGTTTCGAATTGTTAAAATTATCTCCTAAAAAAGTGTCTGCTACAATATCTATCGAAGCGTAAAGCGTGTAAGTCACTAATTTGGCGTTTCTTTCCGACCATTATTTTCAATTTAGAAGACGCCAGCATACCTCTTACTAAAGTTCAGAGCTTCCCGTCTGTAACTGAAGTGGAATTCGTACCGTCAAGAATATTCTAATCTGAAACCACTGTCTCAGCCAATCAGATTCGATTAAAGTAAAACCGCGATTTATTACAAACTCAGTTGGAATATCAGTTGTGTAAAACATTTGCCAGGATAAAACAGCGATACATTTTCACTACTCTCGAAAAAACCGTTTAACAATATTTCGACAAAAGAATACTGACTGCATTTTTCTTATTACATTTGTGACTTATCTTTGAAAGCTGCCCATTTCAAATCGAACTCTTCTGTCACTAAACAATTGTGTAGAATGTTTGAAACCGTCTCATAATTTCGTCAAGTGCTGCGCGCGATTGTTCGTCAAATAAATAATTACGACAGGAACTTATACGATCTGTTCAGCATGTACATTTTCAGTTCTGTCACAGGAATTTCATTGTCCGGGGTTCATATCTTCGTTTGTCTTCTCTGCATCATACAGTTGGCCCACACATCTTGGTGGTAAGAAATCGAATCTTTAATTAATCAATTGATTTTGTTTTAAATTATAGACTTCGAAAGTTGGTCGATAGTTTGACATGCGTTAAAATAAAATAGTATTAAGATTGATTGGCAAATTTATTTAAAAATTATATTTATGTTGTTTACTTCAAATGAGTTGGGTTCAAGTATTGTCATTAAATGGGACACTTCAGATGTATTTTTAAAAGTCCAGATGTTGAATATATACTGCGTATTTTGCGTTTTCAAATAATACAAGTTTTTTGAAAAAATCATCCAATTATATTCTAAATAAATATTTGCCTTAAGGCTATAAAATCTGTACAATTATATTTTAAATAGATTACATAAACGTAAATAATGATTATTAAATAAATCAATATTCACAAAAGAGTAATGGTCAAAGCCAACCATCAAAAATAAAAAAAAGCATATGGAATTCCGATCGTATAAAAATTAATTTTTAAAAGTTAAATTTATCTTAACTGAGAATAATTGCATTGGTATACTGTCAAGTATATGATAACTTTAAATATTAATAAGAAATTGTATATATCTATATTTATACTTCTTTTAACAATATTTGCAATTAATTGTATCTATAGAGAACTTTTATTCAAGTTTAGCAAGTGTTTGGGAGTTCGCTTCAGTTGAAAGATACAGTCTTGTTTCATAAAGTATGTTTAGATTTAAATGAATCAAAAAACAGTTCTACTGTTACTGTTTATATGTTTTCATAGATTTATTATAGTATACTATATACATTTTATATATTTATATGAATCTATCCCTTTATTATATTTATTGATTTAAATAGTAAAAAACATTTCAAATATTTATGAAAAGAGTGACCCATTTTTCAAAAACATATAATGGCGTCTTTCAGCATTACAAATATTGAATTTCTTATTAAATATCTATATATAAACAGTCTTATAATAATTAATATAATTTCAGACTTATAATAATTTTAATTACATACGGTATTAGTTTCGTTTTAAAGAGGGTATTCAATCAATATTATACATTTAAATAGGCTTTTGATCATTATATATTGATTGAATACCCTCTTTTAAACGAAATTAATACCGTATATAACTGAAATGCATTAATAACTCCAATAATTTTCTATTGATTATCGATATAGATATACTCCTTCGCGGACGTTAACTACTATTGAATATTGGTCAGTTTGCCGGTCTAGATAAATAATATATAAATCATTGATTTTTATCAACCAATAAATATTGATAGGAATTGAACAAAATAAAATGACGCTAAAATATAGTTAAACGACAGAATATACTGTATATACAATAACGATCTTGGTTCTTTGCTATATTTTTTCGTTTGGATACAGTAACAGACTCATATCTCTCACACATTTTGCATAATATAAACACCGACTTTTTTGTAGTCTGATTCGCGACCTTTTAAGCTGTGTTTTTATAAAGATTAAGTATTAATAATGTATAATGGGTCGTGCAACTAGAAGGATGCCATAAGCATTCTTGCACCAGGGTATAGTTTAGGCCACAAAACTGCTAGAAGGCTTACTAAAATGTTTCAAGTTCAACTGATTTATCGAAATTGCAACAATCATGCATATTTAATACAAAAATTGAGTAAAACTATTTTATCATAGTTTTAACGTACTGTGGAAAATCATGGTATTATAATATTGTCCTATTAATGAATAATCCGATCATTGGCCAGAGTTAAATACAGTGATGTCATCTTATTATAAATTCTTTTTTGATTATACTTTCTAAAGAGAAGTGAAACATATCAAATTAATTAATTACAGACATTAAATGCGGAAAACCGTATAACATGTGGAAAATTATTGTTTAGATATAAGTGAAATAGAAGTTTTGAATACAGACAGTTTATTTTATCATAATTTAAAGCACGTTCGTTCATAAAAAACAATCCTTTTACACACATATAATGCTTTTAACTATAATCCATTCGGTTATAATTATTGATAGCGTAATAATATTTATCTAGATCGGTAATCTGAATTAAATTATGTCCGAAATAAAAACAGGCAAAAAGACAAAATGGTGAAATCTTGTTCGTCCCATAATTTTACAAATAGATCTGTGAAGTAGACCAAATCGGTCAGTATATCTTTGCACAAGTAAGTTCTTTCTACTTTATACATATAATGAGTCTTTATGTTCCTGTATTGTTTAAATGAAACTTAAGAAAATGCATTTATTATTTTTCAGTAATATATATAAGGATGTCTGAAAAAATGCGTTTATTAAATACAAACATTAATACTGCTTTTTAAATTCAAACATAAATATAATAATAATATATACACTGAAATAAGGTAACAACATAATATATTTAGTACAGCATAATAGTTCGTAAGTACAGAATATTTCATAAACATATGAGTAGAAATAAGCAATCTAATTTTTTTCAATAAGTTGCCCCCGGGGTGATGGCAGGCATTGAACTCCTTGTTTGAGAAGTAGTGAGTTGAGATAGCCTTGTAGAAAGTCTCAAATCTCTTGAACATTGTTAAATACGATATTGTGATGACGAACTTTAATGTTGCGAAAAATTAATCTCTCTGGGAGGTTAAGATCTGGGGAGCTTTATGAGGGGTGAGTCCAAAGCAGACGCGTCGGGAAGCCATTTTGAGAGAGGTAGTTAAATCAATTTGTAAAAAGTTGTTGAAATGCATGGTTTACGTATGTGTTTGTATGTATTGAAAATGGCTTTTTCCCGGACACCTCATATATATATATATATATATCGAAAATATCATAATTTTATCAAAGGTATCAAACTAAATTATAGATTTATTGAAAGGAAGCTAATCGATAGTTCAATAATATGACTTTGTTGTTATAATTTAATCAATATAGTCAATTTCAAATGATGAAATATTATTATGTCTCAAATATTCAAAAATCTTCCGTTTTAAGCTGATGTTATAACTTTAATCAAAGCTTTTCTCTTAAGTAAGATCCTTTTATTCCTTATCTATAACGAATGCGACTATTGAATTGCTGCATCTTTGAGGACTTCTCTGCTGAATAGAAAACAAGTTTTTGTTTTTGCTGTTGTTGAAAAAAATACAATCGACTCTTGCAGATAGAGGTAAGAACTGTAACCATATAGATCAGAGAGCAGTTTAGTTTAATTTTTTTACTTCGCAACTTTAAAGGTATTTGCGGCACTCAGAGACTGAGCGGTACTTTTTATGCGTCTAAGAATGAAGTTTTAGAGAGGTATCTATCCAGTGCTGCAGTAAATGTTGTATGTACATATAGCTATAGAGGGTACATATACATATGAAGACCCTTAAAGGCTGCACCGGACTAATAATTCTGTTATGACATTAATATTTCATCAATATTTTGAGCAAACGCAGACTTTCAAAAGAATCACGAATCGATAAAATCAAAAGTATTGAGGGGGGCGCACTGTTTTTTTAAATATATGACTCGATTGAAATAATGTCGGTTTTGATCTTGTATTAACAAATAATTATACAGATTTTTGCATTTTCGTATTTTCTAAAGATCTTTATATAGAGTTGTGCCAGAAACGTTATCCAATAATTATGAACAATATATCTTACAATTAAGAACAAAAAACTACTGACACTAATTTATAATCTTAATTTAAATATATTTCGGAAAACCAAATAAAAATATTGGAAATAAGTATTGATTATTAATCCGCATATTGTTGGTTTCAATACATTTTATTAAAATTCTAAAAATTATGCAATAATCATACAAATGACTTAATATATTTTTTGATGAACGATAACTATTTACATTTCAAGAAGCGTCAAAGCATCTTCTATGTTTTGAATTTCTTTAGTGTATTGATTTAAATTTTAGTTTTTTCTTTTTGTAGTTAGTTCAATTATTGTATCCATATTAATAGGACAATACCAATCATTATCACTGAACTTATATGAGAATATATTTTTTTATTTAGAAATTTAATAATCGATTTTTAAAAAAATTAATTAATGCAGAATATTTAATTTTTTACACAACTAACATTTCAAAGGTGATTGATGACGCGGAATTATCATTATATTAGTTGATATAAACAATTATAATTTATATAATTAAATAATATCCATTAAATGTTGATATATAATATTTTTTTGTATTACATTCATTTAATGCTGACCAGGAAAAAATTTCAAAGATCTTAATGTCCAATATATCATTTAAATTTTAATAAAAAAATGAAAAATAAGAAATTTAAAGTAATATCAGAACAGTACATTTTTCAGTGCAATTATATTAAAAAATTTTTCTATGCATAGATTGAAACAAAGTTAGCTTTTGATTTAAAGTGATTAAATTTTTTTACATGAATTACTTTTCAGTGCATGGACACTTCATGGAAATATTATCAAAATAAATCAAATCAATATATATATAATTATTAAATTTCTAAAAAGATGAGGAGAATCATTGAAAAAACTGTCATTCACTCATTTTCAAAGTTCTTTTCAATACTCGGTTATATAAATAAAACCTCGATCGATTCGTTCTCTCGGTTAAATAAAGATATCCTCGTATTTAAAAGCAAATTTTGTGAAAATAGATATATTTTAATAATAATTTATTGAATTGTTTATATATAGATCAATAGTTGGTTACCCCTTTTCTTTGATTGCCATGAAACTATAAATTTAGTTTTATTTATAGAAATTAAATACTTTTCATTAACATATTTCTTAAAAATGTCAATTAAATTAAATTAAATATAAAATATAGATTATTTAGAAATATCTAATATATCATATATATACAGAATATATTAATTTGAAAACAAGTATTATAAAATTTAAGCGATATATTAAACACGCTAATAATTACAGGCTCCTTATATAAATAGAAATATTCTATAAATAGAAAACTGAGTAATTCGATTAATAATACAAATACAATTAGTTTAAATGTAATATCAATAAATGCCTTTAAAGAAAACAGCGGTTATATGTAATCGAGAAATTCTATTGATCACTTAAAGATATATTTATAATCAATGCAACAATTCGTTCAAGTTTGATTTCAGTCAATATGCTTATTAATACTCATAGAGTAGAACAGTTATATACATATCGATCGACTCTTTTTATAAACCTGTCAATTTGAAGAACTGACACATAGCCATCAATCGGCATAATAATGTTTTCACAGTTGTGACAGTGCTCGTCTGTATCACACCCAGACACTCCAATCAATATTCATACAGTTTCTCAGTCAAAAGGTCACCATTCGCATGTTGACACCCGCAGTAGAAGTAATCAACTTGTCATTATTATGACAAGTCCAAGTGTATTTATTGCGCATACATTATATGTTAAACCGTCAAAGCACTTAAGTATCCTCCTCATTTGTATAGGTAGATGTTCCAGCTATTATTTACAAGCGCGAAAACTAATCAAATTGTGATTAAAATGTCAACCGCTTTAGTCCATGGGGTCAGCTGTTCTCATTATAGCTTAAAAAATCGGTAACATTTTGGCCCCCCATGATTCTCAAATATAAATCAACAAATCTGTAATGCTAATTACATGTAAGCTAAAGTTAATAGACAACTAACTATTTACGATTCTGTAATTTAGAAATCAATAACATTTTTTAATATTTATTGTGCTCAGATTTTGAGAATTTTAAAATTCCAATTTTAGTCGCTTTTAAAATTATTTAAATAATTGATGAGTAATCCAACAATAATTAATATCGATAATTCATTCATAATTTAACGATTTTTCAAACATAATTGAATTAAAGATTTATAGAACAATTACAAGTATTGATTGTAAATCTGAAGTATTAAAAAGGTTTCACGATTTTATGAAAATTCGATCAATAATTTAAACATGTCCCTCAGTTAAAACTTTGAATATACAAAACAAACGTATAATAAAAACATCCTTTGACACTTAACTCTTCTCATCCTGGAAGGTATCTTGCCATGGTGGGCGTGTCAGAACAGCAGATGTCCCTGCCTCCTCTAGGTCCACCCGGCAACAAACAGTCCATCTCTCAACAGACTCACGGAAGCCAGGCTGGTCCGGTCATGACGCTGGAGGACACCTGCAACACTCTGGACTTCCTAAATCCGGCCCAGAAGCGCTTCTGTGCCCGTTCGGCTGCGGTGCCTCGGATCGTGGGTAGAGGGGCTCAATGGGGAATGGAGGAGTGTACACACCAGTTTAAGATCCGAAAATGGAACTGTACTACATTTAACGAAACTTCGATATTCGGAAAAGTTCTTCAAATAAGTAAGCTGAAAGGACGTATTGTTTTTCGTCAAAAATAATTCAATTCAATATCGGCAATTCGTTAAAATCCACTTTTATAAAATTGGTTAAATTTATTCAAAATGAAAAATCTCTTTAATAGAAGCGAAATAGATTGAACAAATAGCAACATTTAAATCTAATTTATTCAAAAACTGCATTAGGGAATATTTTAAACAGTAACTCATTTTAAATTATCCATAGAAATACAGATATTGGTATATCTATAACAATTAACCTCCCAACATATCTCAACAAAAATCATAGCATAATAAAAACTATCTTATAAAAGCAAGTTACGACTTAACCTTTGAATATTTCTTGTATTTGATGACAATTCATTGTATTTGATGTCAATTCATTGCATTTGATGTCAATTCATTGTATTTGATGACAATTCATTGTATTTGATGTCAATTCATTGTATTTGATGTCAATTCATTGTATTTGATGTCAATTCATTGTATTTGATGTCAATTCATCGTATTTGATGACAATTCATTGTATTTGATGTCAATTCATTGTATTTGATGTCAATTCATTGTATTTGATGACAATTCATTGTATTTGATGTCAATTCATTGTATTTGATGTCAATTCATTGTATTTGATGTCAATTCATTGTATTTGATGTCAATTCATTGTATTTGATGTCAATTCATTGTATTTGATGACAATTCATTGTATTTGA
>JAUZNC010024664.1:22504-65490 GCA_034780395.1 Vannuccia rotundouncinata | reverse complement strand
ATGGATATTGTAGCCGGCAACTTGGACGAATTCTGTGCTGTGTTGAATCTTGAGGTGTGTTTCAGTTATAACCGCAATATCGGCATCGTAACCCCCAAGGTCAGCTGTTAGATGCTCCATGGCGTGAGGCTTGGCTAGGGACGCAGCATTGACAACATATATCGATTCATGCTTAACATTTGTCTGTGCAACACTTAAAATATTGTTTATCATCAACCATTTTATTGAGACAGAAAATAAAATTGTCAAATTTTAACAATCTTTTTTTGAAACCATAAATTCGAACTACGCATTATCGAGCGCTTGTTGAGCCATCGAATCTTTAATTGAAACGTATTACAATTTGATCTCATTATTTAGTGTTACTATTGAGAGGATGACACAGTATCTAGCTGTTAACTTTAATCTAAACGACGACGGAATTAATTTAACATGCAGAAATGCGGCGACTACTAATAATAGACTATATGTATTATGTTAGCACACCTAATTTAATAAGATTATGAAGCGCGCATAACTGCTTTACCACATAAAGTTTAATCCATTTTAAACATGCCCATAATCTAACAATGAGACATTTTATATGGACATTTTCAAACAAAATAAAAGACGACATTCAATCCAATCCGTCTAACAATACAGACCACTTGGTCGGAATGCGGCATCTCTGATAGCCATTTTTTAATAAATCCGAATTTTTAAACTGCCTATTCGGCTATATTCGGCGAACCGCGATTATTCAATGATGCCATTTTCTGTTCGGCGGACTGAGACTTTTTAATAATCTCACTTTCTTTTCGGCGAAGTGATATGTCCACATTATAACATAACGTGCTTGTGTTTGTTGTGTGCTATATAAATACTATCCACCTTATTAAAATTTCTTAAACTAATCACTCGTTGAAGTCTTTTACCGCACAGTAAAATGGTGTCTATTCTCTCCTGTGTGCCATACTTCGAAATATACTTAAGTCCAGATGTAGTAAATACTTCAAAAATTAGATATTTTGTAAAAAATGATTTTGAAAATACGTTTGCAAAAATCCAGTAACTGTATAAAAATATTATTACAGTTAATGATTTTCTATTCACTAAAATTTGAATTTTCATATATCAACCTACTTTTGAGACACAATATGAAAAGCTTGATTAAAATACCTACTTTGAAATAGTATAAAATATGACTTTGGTTTAAATTTAAATAAAATTATTTTCCTTAAAGTGCAAAGAAGGATCTGTATAAAAAATCAAAATATCTCATTTCTTAGTATCTTATAGCAACAATGTAAGTGGCAAATTTATTTTTTAGTTATTAGATTATTTACTTCCTATAAAATTAATATATAATTACAATTACACTTTTCAATTAAAAAGTCAGATAACAAAAAAATTGTAATCCATTCCCGAGCTTCATTAATTTTTTAAAATATTAAAAATGATGTTTATAAAAAACATTCCTGCATACCCTGTAAGAAATTTAATATTGGTAATATATATATAATATGACTCTTGCCTCCATGCCTAGAAGGTATGGGAAACTCATTCCAAATTCACACATTATTGTAACTCTCTCATTCAGACATGTCTTTTTGCATTACTAAAAGTAACAAAATCTTATCACTCTGAAAAACTTATTATGGTCACTATACTTGCTGAGTGACAGATAGATTTTATTCGTTTTTGTGATCCTTTCAAATTGACTATTGTTTATATTACCTAAAAATTGTGTTTTTTCAAATTTTGCTCACAATTATGCATTTATTTTTAGTTTATTTTATTACATTTGAATATTTTATTATCCAAATTTGAAACAAATTTCTGTCTGGTTTCTATGTTAAAATGATCAAGTCATTTGCTTATCACGATATATTTATTCTAAATAAAATATTCTTCAAATTTCTATACATTAAAAATTATGAGAATTTTAACTATGTGTGCGGCTGAGTGCAAACAGTGAAAGCGCGGACTCCACTAGCTACCACGCGTAAGCTCTATTTACACAAATAGGATTTGCACGTGAGCACTTCGAATGACGTAATAGCATGATCGTGTACAATTAACAAAAGAAATCGAAAGCAAGATAAATTGTGTATGTTCAAAGTACTCAATGTATAGCATTATAAGATTTATTAAAAATTAAAACTGGACAAATACAAATGTAACAATATGATAACTTTTGACCTTTGACATTGATCGCGGGGAATTTTAGAGAACATTTATCAAAACTTTCAGCGATATGAATTTGAATGAAATGATTGTAATAAACTGCTTTTTAAAGATTTACAGAATATTTAGAATAATTTAAAAAACTTTTTAATAAATTGAAATGATTATAGAGATACACAAACGATAAGACTACAAAGAAGAATGGATAGATTCTTTTCTACATTGAATAGAATAAGATTATTGTTTTTATAATTAAAATAATGTTACAAATACAACATTCAGTAAGATATATAACATCCCCTGAATTAAATTTATCAGCGTCAACTGCAGAAGATAGTTCTGTAGATTTTAATATATTGCATAAGTTCATGTTTTTATTATCAGCGTTCCCACGCTTTTTCGCAAACAGTCCCCCTGAGATTTAATGAAATATATAATAATACAACTTAATTAAAGGTAGGAAAATATTTCATAAATAAAAATCGAAGATTACAATTATAAACGGTGGTAAGTTAGGTTGCTTTTTTGATTAAAACTCTAAATTACAATTCAATTTTGCACCGATGTTTTCATAAAACTATGTGAAACTGGATAGAAAGCGTCATTCAATACTACTGATAAAACCTGCTATTTTCCATCAATATATTCCCTTTTTATACACATTTTGTACAAACATTTTTTTTCAATATTAAAAGTATTGCCGCACAATAGTGAACGCTTCTATGCCGTATTAGCCGGAGTCAAATGAGTAATTAAAACACACTATTAAACATCATTTTTTTAAAATTTCAGAGATAATTGAGTATATATTTGGTAGGAGGGAATTAATTTGAGTAATTAACTATTTCGAAATTTATGCGGCCAATATGATAAACGATTTATTCGTATAAAATAAAATGTGGATACTTACAAAAGACTTTGGCACCGTATCAATTGTCTGCACTTTACACTGTTCCAATCGGAAGAAATGGAACTGACACTGCCATCAGATGTAGACGATGGAATGTGAGGGGAAGGAGTATCTGAGAAGTTGCAGAGGTCACCAAAACCGTCGATGTGAACATTGGTATCAGGAGGGAAAAGAATTCGCGGACTAACCGAAATTTCTTCGTCAGATATGTCATTCTTTTCAGGTGGTTCAAGCTGATACAGATCGATGCTGAGAAGTCCAAGATTTTGATTCAAATCTGTATAGAAACTGACGGTATCCTTGGAGATAGGTTGCGTCTTTTCCGGAGATAGCATCAGTGGTCTGATTAAAACTTCTTCGTCTTCAAAAACGTTACAATCAATGCTACCACTGGGGTGCCTGTGCTTCGTCGACGTGACCTCCTTGTCGAAGGGTGTTTTACGAACTTCAAGAGGCACAATAGGAGGTATTTTTGACTCTCCAAATATCTCAACAGGTGCCGTTGACAGACTAGTACGACGAAAATCCGAACGAATGAAAGAACTTTCACAGTATGATTTTGAGCTTGGAGAACCAATATTGAAATCTATTTCCCTAGAAGGGCTTTCAGTTTGTGGTAGAGTAATTCGTTCAACTGAAACACGAGCAATATTGAAGTTGGCTCGTGCTCGGCTTGAAGGACTTATACAAACCCGGACAGATTTTTGACCAGATAGAGGAAGTCCCAACTTGCTCATATTTTGAGTTGAAGGAGATCGAACAATTGATTTCGCCCCGTTGGAGCTGACCTGAACCGCAACAGTTTTCTTGGGTGTCACTCCATTCATATGACATGGTATAGATGGATTTGTCAAACGTCGAATTCGCTTCTTCGACAGTTTCTTCAGACAAACTCTTTGGAAGGACTGAGCTTGTTCGGCTTGGTCACCGGTTAACCGATCCACCTTCACAGAACATGGTTTGAGAAGTCGGGTAAGACGACGTGAACGTCTATTGAGACCAGTAAGGAGGACTTTAAACCTTTCGCGACGTTGACGTGCATTGAAACAATAAATAATGGAGTTTCTGACTAAACGAGCCCTGCGCATATTCATGTTTTGTTGAACGCGCAGATCGTTAATGATGTTATTACCTGGGCGAGTTTTCGAATCACTAAGATTAAAATGAAAAGGTAATCGAGGGGGTGAAGAAAACCGCCTTGTCCGGGTCCTAAACTCCACAATGTCGTTATTCAGATCACTGCAGAGCGAAATGTCGAGTTGATTGTAGACACCTTTGGGTCGTAATAGGCCATGCAAACTGTACATGTGTTGATGAAGTAAAGATGGCTTGTTATCGACGTTTTGAGAATGACGTAATCGTTCTTCACTAACCAGACGAGGTACCAGACCAAAATTTAACAAGAAGTCACACTGAGATTTATTTTGTAGATAACCTTCAGTTATTCTGAAAACCGAAATAAGAGTTTAAATTAAAGAAAACGAAAAACTATGCAAGAATATTTCAAAATGAATGATTAGACAGATTATTTTTTCGACATACGATGCCACAAAATCAAATAATCAAAATTTCATCAGATATACAAGACTTTCACAAACGAGTTGTAGAACTGAGACTATTTCTTTAGAATCAGAAAGGCTCATTGTAAAATATTCCCGGTGTTGGCACCTGGGGCCTGTTTCATTAAGTCACAATTAATTGTAGTAAATCTACATTTCTTTCTGTTTCATCGAATAATTGTAACTACATCTTTAAATCTACATTAAAGATACCGATTTAAATTGCCTATTTCATAAACCTGCACTTATATTATTGTTGTATTATACAAATGCAGACTTGTAGTTACAAATTTACAATTATTCTGTTTCACACATTTTTAAATAATTGTAACATTTTTTATGAGTTATAATATTAAAATTTAATCGATTTTGGTTGGCTAAAAAATAAGACGTCAGAGTTAAATATAGAAATGGCAATCTAAAATTACAAGAAAACATATACAGGGAGGCAGAAAAGTATTAGTATAATTTGTGTATACAATTGCGTAATTTCTCATAATTGGATTTTCAAGAAACTGTCGTGCTACTTTTTGACCACCTTGTATATTTGAATATTACATTGAATTAAGTAAAGAGTAGTGAGATTTATTGAGTATTTAGCATTGAGTATATTAATGAAAACGAAAACAACTTTATAGTGGTTAAATATTAATAAATGTCAGGTTGCTTTTGAATAACTTTGTGAATCACCAATCGAGGACAAATACGTTAAAGAAATGATCTGCCCTCTCAGTAGATAAACTAAATCATTCATGAAACATAATATGTTTATTAGCAAACTTAATTTGTGGTCTGAATTTGTCGATAGAGGATGTAAAAAATGATGCTCATAATGTTCCGAAAAAGTCAAAGTTGAAACAGAATACGAAAATTAAAGCTTACTCGTGCATTAAGTCGGGCTTTAGGATTATCTATCTTTATTCCTATCCGTCTCGTTCATTTTAAAGTAAATAATAATTGTAAACTATGTTACAGGCCAATCTATCAATGTAGTCTTTTCTGTTACAATTGCAACAATTTATAAAGGAATTTTGGGAATTCTGAAACCTTGACCTACATCTATATTTCTATGAACTACAATCGCTACAATAATTGTAATATCGATCTATTTAAAGGTGTAGTTACAATTATTCTAAGAAACAAAAACACCGATTAATTAAACTTATTGTTCAGCCAATCACAATCATCTAAAATTTAATATTATGACTCATAGAAAAGAAATGTTGAAATTATTTGAAAATGTTGTGAAAAAGAATAATTGTAAAATTGTAACTACAAGTCTGCACTTGTACAATACAATTAATGAAACAGGCCCCAGATATATAGTAAATTTTGTTATAGTTTCGTTGAACTGGTCAATTTTGGCATAAAATGGTTGGCGAGTATTATATAAGGATAACAATAACATTATGATTCAAATTAAAGACTTAAGGGAAAAATAAAGAATGTAATTAAAAAAAAATTTAATACAGTATATCAGTGTATATTAAATAAAATTTAAACCTAAATAAGTTAAGTCTGTTGACTTTAATTGCCATGTGGAATATTTTTTTGTTTTGTTTTTGGTGAAAAATTCGATAACTATCTTAAACTAGAAACTTTGTTTTAATTTGTAAAACAGTAAACACCCTTCTATACTACTAAAATCTTATAATTATTTTATATTTTTGAAACAAAATCATGTATACGACACTGCAGTTCATCCAATGGAAACATTGTATGTTAGCTTGACACACTATTGATTCAGAAATATTAACACGTTAACGAGAATACGACACATAAAACGATCGATAGAGCTAACCTACAAATGACGTCAAAAAATAGGAATCTATGCGTGGCGGGTATAGAGCATAACCACGGATAATCAAGACAGACGCATCTTTAGAAAATCAATATAACCGCTCCAGCCGTAGCTGTTGTGTGTGCGTTCAGAAAGGCTCACGTAGCTAAATAAGGAGACGTGGCTGAATTAGATTTCAGAGATGCGTGGGTTTTTGGACGCTAATATTAAAATTGGACGTTAGGGTATTTTAACATCTACGAGACGTGACTTGAAGTGAACGATACTAAGTAAATACACAGATTTATTTAAAGTTCACAATTTATGTATGTCAATATGTTGATAATAAAAAAATCAAACAACACGGAATAACACTATATAACTATGGAATGGAAAGAGTTCAATGACTAGCACATATTACATTGATCAGATCAATTTTTTTTATAATTCCATTGTTTTAGATTGCAAATTAACTTTTCCGTGTAATATAGGTATATCGGTAATAGTCCGTTATCTAGTTTTATATGCTGGTGTGAATGTACCATAGTCAAAAGAACTGTCTATATGGTATGCCAATGATTGTCGTAACTTTTATCAACGGTTGCTTGTGCAATCAGAAAAAAAAATCATTTTGCATAACAGAATTCGTCAGAAGTCCCGAATTACCCACGCTAACAGTCTTCCGAAATAAGAGCTGTCCCATTGTCCGTGGACAGGTAAATTTTCCAACGGACAAGTAAAAATCCGATACGTAAAGGAAGAAAAAGAAATACGGATAAGTGATAGAAAATCCTTATTTCGAGTACTGGCAAAACATTAACATTTTAGAAAAATAATGTTTGGGTCTCTATTGTACTCGCAAACACACGCAGCTACGATGATGGACACATTTTATATCTAAAATGAAGAAAACCATTTACAAAAAAGTTTATTGACAACTTTTATTCCACTTTTGACAAACATACATTGTAAAATTAAAATTATAACACCATAAGCTAACAATTTTAATATAGAAAATATAGTAAATTTCGGTTTAAAATACAACATATGTCCCATTTTCGCCAGTTTTCTCATCAGTAAATGAAGGCATAAATGCGACACATGAAATTCTTAAATAGAGAAATCACTCTTTATCGATTAAAATCACTCGTTTTAATAAACTGATTTTCCCTCGTATACACATTTAAGCAGCCGAAATGGATCACAAGTTCTCAATTGAAGGATGAAATTAAGAGCACAAACTACTCTGTTAGACGCAATCCGAGGACCTTATACTTAATACTTATAACCCATTCAATTGGTATAAACGGCGGGTGGTGTGTACACAGGGGTGGGAAGTAATCAACGCAAGTTTATAACTTATATATATAATAGTTGAAAAATTAAGTAAAAAAAGTTCCAAAAAATGAAAAGTAAAAATAAAAGTATTCAAAATACGTAAAATTTGTTTAACGATATGTATTTCATCTTGATATCATATTTTTGAACCAAATTATATAAATAATATCATAAATTTAAAAAAATATATTATTCCTCATCGTCATAGACATTAATAAAGAAAGTAAAGGTAACTATTATAACAAATACAAACACAAGTTAATGACCATTATTTTTGCTTCTGGCAGTAATTTTAAAAAGATCAGGTCGGTTTTGAGAACAGTTAATATCAGTCCACATATAAATTATCAAAAAAATTGAGTATATTATTTCAATAATTTTAGAAGTTAAAATTCTGTATGAGGCATGAGGTTTTCATCTTGGAAAATCGAATTATTTGTATCTTCAGAATATACATAATTAAAAAATTGTTTTATAAAAAATAAAACATACTAACCTTTGATCACAATCTACCCTTAATTCCTTCAAGGGAATATTGGATAATTTTGTCATAGTTTGTCTGAAAAAATATAGGTAAGAATATTTTAATATTCTATAATTGTAGGTCTCATTATGTTACTGTTAATGCATAAATACTATTTAATAACTACTGAAAGAGTGTTTATACACATAAAATGCCCCAACAATTATGGGTTGATCATAATTGAATTTATCTTTAAAAGCGACCATGAAATGTATCATTCAAAAAAGTGAACATAAATACTTATGGTATAAGTACTTTGTAGATACACATTAATATATATTAACAAATTACATTAAAGCTGTAATTAAAAAAAATGAAATGTACACAAATCGAATGAATATATTTGACCAGATAGTTTAAAACCGTAGTCTTCTTTTTGACTGCTGAATTGGTGTATGTAAATGTGAATTTTAAATGTTAAATGTGTCAAGAGTTTCATCATGCTAAGTTACCAATGCTAAATTTGCGATTTTTTGTTTTCTATTTACAGATTATACAATTTGAAGTCTAACAATGGTGAGTCAGTGCCACCATCATCAACGAATGCTAGCAATCTTATATTCAATCTTTTTTTAAGTAAAATTTTCGGGTAAAATGACAGTGTTTCAATTACACTGATCAACAACTTTCTTGCATAGGGTATTTCCACAGATTTTAAATAATTTAGCAAATCTTAACTCAAAGTTGTTCTATAACATCACATTGTTTTACTATCGATCGACCCCATTTTCCATAATATTTTACCTGTGTTAAAACTTGGGACTCACTACATATGATCCGAGTGGAGACTTTTTATTGTCAGTTCTAAAATCATCTTGAAATGTGTTATACTTCACAATGGAAACATATATGGCTCAATCCAATCAGACAAAGTTAAAGAATAGTATGTCAACTCCAAGATTGTTCTGGAGAAATTGCAATACTATGTTCATGAATAGATAATTTGTGCGGATTGAAAAATGGGGAATTTTTTGCTCGACCAAGCAAGGAGGTTCAACAAAATATCCTTGTTTCCTATGCTACTGGAACAGTAGATCACTACATGAAAAAAATGGCCTTCAAAAAAAAATAGTTTGACGACTGGTGACAAGAACATCACTAATGAACCTCTGTTTGTTAGGGAAAACATTGTTCATCCCCACTGCATATAAGCTTGGTGTTATTAGGCAATTTGTGAATTGAAAGCTGTTAAACCTTCCCAAGTCTCAGTGACATGAAGAATAATGCAGAAATGCACTTTGTTACAATAATGCCTGTGGTAGAGGCCACATTGTGAAATACATTCTCTGATGTGTTGAAGAATTTCATTGTAAACAAGAAAACTAACAACTATCGAGATATTGTGGAGAAGCTTCTCTTGAGTTCTAAACATTTGAATGTAGAATGAGCATCAGGGTTATACAGTCACTTGGACACATTTTCTAATGAACCTGAGTGATATGAACAAAGAGCAAGGTGAAATCTTTCACTATGAAATTAAAGTAAGGGACTGTGGGACTCAAAAATGATGGCAGATCACTTCTGGAGTTTTGTGAGATACATTGCAGAAACTTTTCATCATAGATTAGAAAAGGTGCACTTGTAGCATGACCACATTGGTAACACTTTTTGTACATATTTTGATATCATTACACTTAATGTGGTGAAAAATACATATATATTTTACCACTTTTATAACAATTTTGTAACTTTTTGATACATAAACCATATATTCTTTAGTAGTATTTGTACTACATCAAAATTTTAGGAGATAGCCAATGCAAATTAACAATGTTACCAGGTCGGATTTTTGGAAACATTTTTTAAGTACCTTTATGACCCACTGTCTTATGAAAATGTCTGTGTAAATTCATGGAGTCAAACCATATATTGACCAGACTATTTTAATTTATGTAAAGGATATTCCTGATTTGAGAGATAATTGTACCTTAAATATTCATTATAGATGTAATAAAATTAATTACTTTAGGCAGTGTCCAATATAATAAAAGTCACAATATATTTGAAATTTCATGTAGTCAATTTAAAAGTATCTTTAGTGCAGAATATTACCCTAAAATCAAATAATTTTAGGACAATAGCACAGAACCTTTACCTAAATTTCATAATTTTTTAGTGTGTTATGAATATGTGTCTTTATAAAACCACTGGAGTATGGAGGGCATTAAATTTTTAATTTCGCAATGAATAATTAAAAAATATTTAAAAATTAAAGGAAATATAAAAAAGGGACTTTTGACAAATATTATTGGAATTTTAGAAGACATATTCTTTAATTTGTTAGCAATGTCATTGATGAACAATTTTAGATCAAAGTTCAATGCAAAAATGTAAAATCCAATAGTTTTTAAAGTAATTTTCTTAAATGTTGGTTCCTTTGTAATGCTTTATAACATATAAATATTATCAACTTTTTTTATTTCTTAAAATTAAACATTGAGACGAATTAGGTTATTTACAGAAAAATAACAGACCTTATTTGCAAATTATTAAAAACAAAAATGTAAAGTTTTAAATAATGCATACTAATGATTATTGAATGAAAAACGAGACAGTAAATATATACAAAATTTAGTTCTTATATATGCAATTGGGAAATCAATCATTTTATTATATGATGCAATTTTTTGATAAAATAAATTAGTTATTTTTGGTTTTTATTATAGTAAAAAAATAATAAATCTTTAATATTAAATATCCAAATTTTAATTGTAAATGATTTTTGTACTAACAAAAATGTTGTCAATATTATCTGCTTACTTACATTTTTGAAGCTTTTTAAATAGTTAAAAACACTTTAAACAATGATGGATGATTTCTTGTAAATCAAAGTTTTTAAAATGTATGAAAGGGTAACACTGCTTAATAACGTTTTGTAACATTTTGTGAAAATTTAAACAATTAAAAATATATTATTTTATACATTAAGTGCACCATACATTATTTTACATTTAAGTAAAAAAATAAAATTAAAAAAATATGATTAATTAAGAACCAAAAAATAATAAATTAGAATTGTGTGATAAAAATATCTGCTTGATCCATTAGTTAAAACCATACACTAGAATGAGCACATATTAAATATGAGAGAACAGATTACGAATATGTTAAATTAGTGTAATTTTTAGAATAAACTTGACTGATGTATTATTATTTAATTTATAAACTTGACAAAAGTCGAGGGAGAGTGGGAACCCTGTAGTATTCTTTGAGGCTATATAAAAACTATTAAAATATTTTTTAAATAACTCTACAAAATACTAGTATATGAGTATTGTACTAACTATCCCAAAATTAATAATTTTTTTATATCCAGGAGTGGTAGGAACCCTGTTGAAGTTATATTAATTAATAATAAATAAATGAAGATATTATTTTAATGATGGCAGAAAAATTATTTTAAAAAATTATGTCCTAATTAATAAATTATATATTCATTCTTTATATACTATTATATAGGAATTAAACTGATTGAACTAAATAACAATTTTATGGTCAGAGTTTGTTTTATTTAATCAGAGAAAAAATCCCATGGAAGCCCCACTAAATCAAAAAAAAAAAAATTTGAATATATTTGGAAAAAATTTGAGTCTGATAATGTAAACTATCTTTTAATTGTACAAAAAACTATTTTTGAGTCTAATACATTGCCAATACAATGCTTCTAAAAAAGATATTTAGGTTTCAGAGATTTTTTGGTTCCTAATTTTACTATACCAATTCTGACTTTTAAAACATCAAATTGTATTGTTTACAACCCACCCCTCATGAATGAAACATCATAAAAATATATGTGTAATTTTTTCTTCATGTCCTTAGGTTTTGATTTCTTAAAATGTAGAAGGCCTGATTATATGATATAAATTTTAGATGTGATATTTAAAGATAAACCATCCTGAACTCATAATAAGGTTCATTAAAAAATTATTCTTTTTAGGTATTTTAGGTTTTTAACATATTTTGTTTTAGTATTTAATTTCTAAAATGATTTTTTAAGCTCCATGGGAGGCCTCAATACTTAAAAATATAGGTAGTTAAATAGTTGTGTTTATGTGAATAACTGAAATTAAAGTATATACATAAAAAAACCATTCTTAATTTGTATTGTAATAGTAATGTCATCCAAAACATATAACATTAACATATAAAGTTATCCAGAAATATAACCAAATTTATTAAGAAATAAAATAAATTATATAATAAAATATTTATAAATAATGAAAAAATAATATAAATTAAGTTGTCAATTTATAATTCATTTTTTAAGTACCTACCTAATGATTTTATTAATTATAATAATTTGACATTATACATCTATTATAATTGATCCAATTTATTAGTTCAATTATACCTACAGGTGATCTAATTTTTAATATATATAGTTACTACAAAAATTCATTTTAATAATCAATACTAGAATATGTACTTAGAACTTAGAACATTCTTTGCAAGCTTTCCCTAAATACAAAACATATGGTGGAGTAGGGTAATTCCAGATATGAGTAAATCAGGAGCATTTTCATTTTTAAAATAAACTTATTTCCTGGATTTTAATTATAAAATAATAAGCATACTTTTTCATATGATTTTCACTTATAATAAAGTAATTAAATACAAATTTTAAAATTAATTAAAGGCCCTAATTTCTCTATATATTATCATTTTAATTTTTTTCAAGTCTTAAAAGAACATATTAAGTAGATACCAACTATATATATATATATACTTATATGTCTATTATTATATATTATTAAATATATTTATGTAATTATACAGGGGGTTTCATAATAACCAGATGATGGGGCAATTACAGATATATTTTAAACTCTAATTTTCTATTATTATCACTATTAAACCAAAGATTGATAATATTACTATGCTGTAGGGCATTGTTTGAATGTATAAATATTATGGAAATTTATGTAAAGAAATTGTGTAAACATAGGGATTTGTGTGAATTTTCATGAATTACCACACACAACAATATAAAATATTTTATTTTATGTTTCAATAATTTGTTAGGCTTGATGCATATATATGCCAATAGCAGTTATCAAAGTTTATAGAAAGATAGTAATTAGGAATAGCCATTATATATATATATATATATATGAACTAGTGCATATTTAAATGATAAATATTTGAAACATTGAGATAATTTATATAATGTATAACATAAATAGACATAAAAGTATAATTTTGCTTCTAAACAATAATTGTGCACACCAAGTTATGTGTGATATAACTGGATTAATAATGTTTAATTTTCCATTGTTTCTATATCAATTTAAATGAATTGTCTTATAAAAAAGCAATAGTGTTAACCCTGAAATTATTGAAAAGCCCCTAAGGTCACTTTTAGATAGATGGCATAAGTTAGGAATTACAATTTCATTGAAACAATCAAAAAATTAACAGTAGAGCAAAAAAAATGAAAACATTATCAAAAACTATATGTCAGAAATACAATATTAAAATTGTTTTTGGAAATATATATATATAATTTCTCCAGAAAATAATGAAATATAAAAAAATTATTAACATAGAGCCCAATTATCCAAATTTTGACATGACACTTAAAATAATAGAATTAATGTAATGCACATATATCATTAAATTTCTTGTGTCTTTTAAACATTATACATGTGTTCCAAAAATTTTCAAATAATATTTGTTCAAGTAACTACTTCAACTACTACTAATAAGTAACCATTTTTTGATATCATTGTTAATACACATGAAAATGACCAGACAACTAAGTATACTCTAAAATAATTAAAAGTGTACATCAAACAACATTATATATATAGTTAATTGCATAAAATTCTCTTAAGAAAGCAATAAATATATATATATATATTAATGTGACCAAATATGGATCATTAGGCTTTAACACAAATATTTGATTTAAATTTCAGGATTTTTTTACAGCTGAAGTAGCTGTGATAGTAATTCAAAATATGAGTGATGTAGTTATGATGAAGTGGATGTAGTTATAATATTATGCCACCTTTACCTGATGCTTTATCAGATGAGGAACTCTGCTGATGAGGACATGACTGCACCTGAAGTGGTTTCAATGATGCAAGATGTTGCTGGCCGTTTTGAAATACACTTAAGTGTTTTATTGGATAGTTTACATAAACACAGATTGCTAGGGATAAAATCTTTAAATAATTTAGTTAGTCATAAAAATATCTATTATGATCCAATTTATAATATTATTGTAATTATTTATTATTTAATACCTACCTGCATAAATCCTAATAGATAACTATTATATTTATTAGAGAAATTATAAATTGGATCATAATATTCTATCTGCATGTTATATTAATAATTTCAAAAAGTTTACAATAAATTAGCATATTCTATATATACTAAAAATGGATACTAATTTATTGTCAATATTATACTTCTTGAAATTATTACTATTACATTCAGATAGAATGACATGCATTTTTATGAATATATGCTACTAATAATAATGTTTAAAATTATATATTTTAAGGGAGAGTTAATGAGCATAATTATCAAGCAGAACTACCTAATAAGAAGAAAAAGAAAGAAGTACCAACATGGACCATAAACAAGCCTGCAACACCTAGAAGGCAACCAAAACCATTACATGAAGCTTATCCAGAAGTGTATGATTTATCACTTCTTCAGATATTTGGCAAGATGTTTCTATTTTAAATAATTGAATTTGCTACCAAAGAAACAAACAGATACATACATAAAAAATAATCATTATTTCCAAGTAGAAGAAGATGACATCATGCGTGCCTGCAGTGGGAGGTTGTTGGGTCAAACAACCCATTAAAACCTTTGACACCTATTTATTTAAATAAAAATAAACACTAAAAAAAAATATATGCATACTCTAACCCCCCCCCCCTTCAAAGATGCCTATATTTCTGGTAAACAGTGCCTACTTATACATACATACTTATGCATGATTTTGGTTTCATTGTAAGTCTCATATCAATTTATTGACTGCTATACCCTCTTCAAGGAATAACAAAATCATTGCAGAGTCTGATCCATTGACATTGTTCATGCCTATACCTCTTTCAAAGAGGTGAAACAAGACATTGCTCATATTAGAACAAATATAAATGAGCATTTTTTGCAGATATATAAGCAATCATTGGAGTGATGAATGTTTGCCATGAACAGTAAAATGCCAATTTCATCGATCTAACACACCAGCAAACACCCTTGAAGGGTATTACCAATGAGTTATCGCAATTCCACTAGTTGATACATTGGGTTCAGAAATAAATTTAAACTTCTCAAAGATAGCACAAGACACTTTAATGTTGATTTCCTTGATACCAAGTATCTGTAGTGATAAAACTTCAGAACATTTGGTTCACCTAATATCACTGTATACAGACAATCGCTGATATTTGTGATCTTGAGTTTGCACTTTGGAAACAAAAGTAGGAAGCAGTTGATCTTGATACAAGACCATCTTTGTTATCTCAAGCCTTGATTGTATGCAATGAAATGAGATTTCCCAACATATTTGTGCTTCTCAAAATTGGTTGTATTCTACCAATTACAAGTTGTGAATGTGAACAATCATTTTCTGCACTAAGTCAGCTTCATACATGGTTATGTTCATCAATGACAAAATCTCGTTTGTCCTCATTTGCTCTGATTAACATCCATTATGGGCATCATTAAATGTAAAAATTATTGTTATAAGATTTTTGGAACTGCACCCCTGCAGAATTAACATTTCCAACATACTTTTTAAGTAATATTAATAGCAGGGTTGCCACTTTTTCGACTGAGTGAAATTCCCATTTTTTCCCGCTAGTTAGAATAGAATATATATAAACTATTTTTCTTGCATTTAATAATTATTAAACATATATTTTCAATAAAATTGAAGAATAAAATCATGCAAATATATACATGTGATACATATAATGATTTCGGGATCATGATTTCGTTTACATATATTACTTTTTATTTAATCCATTAATGGAAGCAGTTACACTTTCTAAATCCACTAACCACTCTGCTTTAAAAGAATTCACCATTTTAGCACGTCTATAACACAATTAAAAAATCCAGACAACAGATAGAAATAGGATTGTGTTGAATAGACTTTAATAAATGAATTGATACTACAAACTGCATTCATGCAATGTACTTGGCAGTGAGAGGCAGACAACTAACATACACTAACAAACACAACCATTATATAATTATACACCTGTTAGTGTTACACTGTTTAGCAACAACCAATCAGAATGCATCTATCTAGCTTAGCAATTATTGACACACTAAACAGGTGTATTGTCTGATGATAATTTATTTATAGTAACACAAAGTGAACATTACTTATTGGTGCCTATACAGCTGATGCGTACAACTTACTATTAAAAGTTAATAGAATTTTGTACGCAAAACTTTTGCTCATTAGTGTATATACTTACAACTATATTATAATATAAATAAGCAAAAAAATGCAAAAAATAAAGACCTCAGGAATTCCCGCTTGGCCATTGAAATTCCTGCTAATTCCCGTGCGGGAAACCAAAGGTCCAACATTCCCGCTTTTAAGCTTGAAGTGGCAAACCTGTAATAGGTGCATATAATTTATTTTTGATAAAACATAATTTGCATTGATTTTATTCTATCTATAAATAACATGTTTCTACCATCCATGTAAGTAAAATTAATCCATTTGTTCTATGTATAATATACCTATATATCATTGACATTGATGCTGGAATTTAAATATTTCAATTATATTAATGCAATGTAATATATATAATATACCATTAGTTTAATATATAATATGTTAAAGTACCTACAAAATTAATTTTGTAACCCTTCTATTTTATCTATTTATCCATTTAAACAATTCTCATAGTTTTCTGGCTATTTTATATTTTAAATTATATAAATTTTATATTATTGAACATAGGTATATTGTTTATTCAATTTTATTATGATTTAGGTAAAATTAGCATGATTATTTAACTTCAATAATATATTTACTGTGTTCCTGTCTGAGTATATACTTCTTTTTTAAATAATATAGTGTATATAGCTCCTACCTACATATTATATACCTAGTAATTAAGTTATAGAAATAAAAACAATAAAATTAATATAGGTATATATATATATATATATGCTCTGTATAGGTACTACTAGAATCAAATATTTTATAAATTTAAAGGTAATTAAATGGTAAAGTTAAAAATTATAATGAAATGTTGCCTATAACTGTCCTTTGCACTTATTTTGATATAATTTGACACTGCTTTGAAAACAAACAAATTTATTGGAATCTTGTTGACCAGTAGATATAATATAAGAAAAAATCAGAGGTACTATTGGGAGAATTCAGATGATGTATTATGCTCTATTATTCAAAAAAGAATGTCACATGAGAAGTATAAAACATCAAAGCTTACTTTTAGTTGATGAACAATGACATCATACAGGATAATACCAATAAACTAATAAAGTTACAACCTTCAAAAGTGAAAAGTGTGTATAAATAAACAAATGGTACTTTATTTTGGGAATAACTTACTAAAATAATTTTTTAAAAGAAAGCCAGTCAGATATGGTTTTAAAATTTGGATGATGTCTACTGTAAATGGCTACTGTTACAATTTTGATGTATACACTAAAAAATACAAGAAAAATTCCAGGTGATCCTGAGTTACCATTGGGCTTAAAAGTAGTTCTTGATTTGCTCTTATGTGTGGAGATTTTCTCTCATTTTGAATCAGATTGTTCATGTCAGAGGAACAGTAAGAATATATTGCATACAATTGGCAGACTTAGAGCTTAATTTATTGCCAAATAAATGTATGTGAAAGAGGGAATGCTATTGTTCTGATGGAATAGTCAATATGGTTTTATTGAATAGACTTTAAGCCTTGTGATACTTGCCTCTAATCTTGATACTGTCACCCCATTAACTACCTGTTAAATAAGCATTCCTGGTCAAAAAGAAAAAAATCAAGTAAAGTAGCTTAAGCTAATAACTAGTTGCAACAAATTTATGAGTGCGGTGTTGACCTTTTAGATAAGCTGATTAGTCTCTACAGAATAAGACTCTATTCAAAAAAGAGGTCCTGGAAACTCATAAACAATTTTGTAAGTGTTTTTTGCATAAATGGTTGGAAGATTTATATTACAGTTCATGATAAACAACCTTCTGATTTTCCTTTTGCTCAATTTCATAAGAGAAGTCAGTCATTACTGCTATCCACAATAAGAAAGACAACAGGACCACAGTCACACTTGCTCAAGGACATTTAATATGACATATTTGACCACTAGTCAATGGAAAAACAGCTACAGAAAGGTGTGCTTATTGTAAGAAAAATGTTACATATTCATGTGAAAAATGTGGAATTAATCTTTGAACATATATTTGCTTCAAATACTATTATACCAAGCAATAGAGATACAAATGCCAAAATTCATAAAAAACCTCTACCAAGTATATGAATACTATCATGTTAAGTATTAATTATGGATGATAGGGCAGGGTCTCATTAAAAGGGTATGAATATTAAACCAGTGAATAGTGATGTATTTATTTATATAATTATTATTATTGAGAAAGTATAATGCTTTGATTAATTTACAGTTAAGTTAATTGTCAGACACCGATTTTACAAGGTGCACATATTGAATTAAACTCCGAATTTGTTGAACATCTAAATGAAGTTATGCACTGTAGACATTGACTAGAAAAGAACTATATATATAGTGTTGGGTTACTTAATATTTGATCCCCTGATCTAATGTTACTATACGAAAGATGGTGTGAAGCAGGAGAGGAAAAGATAAGAGGTCACAATATAAGTTGTTACTTAAGAATACGATTTTTGTTTTGATATTTACCTTAAATGTAACCGAAAACCCTTATTATTGTGATAGAAAATTAAATATATTACACTAATTGATTTAATACTAAGTAAAACAAAAATTTTTGAAATAGAAAAATTCAATTGAAAAGAATAAATGTTTAAATTAAAATAAATATATTATAATATATCAAACTCCACAGATGAGCGGAGTTCTGATTATTTACAGTCAGGTGCATTAATTTGTATATTAAGAAATTGTTGGCGTATATTATAGATTTCATATTATAGCTAGATTCCTTTGTTTAAGTAATATAGAATACATATAGACGAGATTTGGATGATTTCGCGAGATTTATGCATTAATTTTCTAACGAAACGGTTATATTTTTATCTTTAAATATAATTAGTTATATTTTATTTTTATTCCATTTATTATTATCTTTTATAATTCATTTTAAAAACAATTTATGAGATAGAAAAATTAATTGCTATAAATAAATTACTATAGCTAATTAGAATAGTATATAGCTCGTGGAATATATATTTAATTTTTAATTAAATGTTGACCCTTTTCTGAAATAGAAAAAAATCAATTTCATAAAAGTAGATGTATATATACATATTATATATTAATATTTGAAATAGTACATTATAATTATAATAAACAGAAACTCTATTACCTATAATAATAAAAATAAAAATAATAATTATTAGCTATAAAAGTAACTATGAACTAGATAGGTATTTCAATTAATTTGTTTTATAAGAATATTTATATATTAATGTTATTCACATATATTGTTCTTTTAATTACCTAGGTACTCTGATTAGCATGGGGAAACCTGTTTCTGTTTATTTACTGCTTTTCTGTACCTCTCCCGGATTCTACGTTTGTCACGCCCTCCAATATTCAAATGTTTCTAGAAAATAATTAGTTTGACTCATCCATATAATTTTGCTTGAAATGTGTTTAAAACGGTTTGATGAATAAAATTATATATACAATATTTTTATTTTCATTAAAATGCGCATTTTCATGATCAAAATTGGGTGAAAACTATAACATTTCTCCTATTGTTTAATATGAAAAACAGTAAAATGTTCATAAAAAATTATTTACAATTTCTGCAACTTTAGACACATTTAATCATCCCATGATTCATATTACTTGATAAAAGTATCAAACCTTTTGCACCAAATATTTTAATTAAAAGCCTCTAGGATCCCGGACTAAATTATTCCTTTAGAGACGGCTGTTTATAAAATCAAGATGGAGCTCACTGACACTTAACATATTTTTTGGAGAAGTGGTTATCGGAAGAGAAATAAATGCATCTATTGGAGAAGAGCAAGATAAGGGTTAATTGTCATGGGAATATTAGTTATGGTACTAGTCGATTATAGGTTAACCAGCAAGGACATACTATAAATTTTATATAGTGCCTAATAAATTTCCTAGGTTGTTTAGGTTTTTGAAAGTCTTTAACTCTGTAGATATTAAATATTAAGAATACCTAAATCTGTCAAATAATTGAAAAGATTTAACTTTGAGAGTTTTGAAAGCATTGGAGAGTTATTGTATGAAAAACGAGTACCTACAACATTTGAGTTGGGGTTTATATATAGGTAACGAAAAAGTGTATGAATTTTGAATACCTACAATTACGCATTGTTATTAGTTATGTGTTTTTATGATGATAGATATCTAAAATAATAAACATTCATAAATGTTAACAGATTGATTTAAAAAAAGTGTCCTTACATAATGACATTCATTTTAATGACTCATTAAGTGGGCACTTAAAGATCATTTTGTGGGCATTTTCAGCTTTCAATGTTTTTTTTTATATTTTGATATTTAGATTAATAACACAGAACTAATTACATTGATCAATTTTTATCAAAGTTTTAACATATATTAGTCATTGATATCGTAATTATTATTATTAATTATTATTACGTAGTCATGTATACGTAGCCTACTTAGAATATTGAAAGTTTCAAACGATATGATTATAAACCAAAGTAAAAACCAAAAACTCTAAATGTCTTACCTAGTAAAAACATACAAAATTAGATTTCAAAATACACAATAGAGTATAACAATTAAGGTGGATTTTGAAATATTAAGTTATGAAATATATCAATTTATCTTTATAATTAACTCTTATAAATATCTATAGATATATTGAATTTAATATAATCAATATACCTAGTATAATAAATATATATAATATAAATGTATATTTATATATTTCATAGAAATTGACTAAAATAATATTTTCTGCTGCTACTACTGCTTCCCGCCTTATTTTCCGCAGAGTTTTCTCCATGACCCGGCATCACAAAATTCTGCCGGTCCCCCGCAAGTAACAAAGCAAATGTGGGCTGGCTAGTGCTTGTTCTAGGTTATAACCCTGGCCACCGAACCATTTCTGTCTCAGCCGTCTCAGGGGCCCTCCACATTCCTCGCTATAAAATAATATTTCGCTTCCATCAAAAGACAAAATTAAAACAAAGTCAAATTCTATGCTGTATTCATATTCAATGTGTTTATTAATAAATTGAAGTTAATAATCAATATTAAATGGGTTTTTACAAATTGAAATATCTTATATTATATAATTTAAATGATAACATATTGTTTTAATATTTGACGCATAGATAATAAAATTCAAAGGTTTACATATTTATATAAATAATCATCGACCGATTTTAAAGATTTTTGCATCAATATATAAATTCGCAATTTTGGGAGGTAACTACACACTGCAAATATAAAAAGAAAAGAGTCGAGTATCGACTTTACACCCCACTATAGTTAGTTATAACTTACTAATTCAGATAATAATTATAATTCATAAAAGATCGCACAAAGTTTATCCACAGTGGATTATTTAACTTATAGAACTGACTTCGTTATGACCTAGCTATTTTCAAGCCGTTATGTAAAGTTTTGCCTAGAGTTCTGTAAACGTTACTGTATACAGGTTGGGTGACCTGCTTTTTATGATAATATTGATTCTTTTAATTAATAGCTACAATAAAAGCTACGAAAATACAAGCTGCAGCTTATAAGAATTGGGTCCTCTTTCTTTTGTTATATCTTTTTCCGTTTCTTTATATACTTTCTATATATATGTGGCAAAACTAATAGTCCGGCAGCCAAGGGGGTTACCCTTCAATCTCTGATCCTTTTTTTCTGTTGATTAAACTTCTTTGAGGTATGTGTATGTAATGGGATCTAGGATGGTGTGAACCTGACACCCTTGAGCCATTTTAAATATTTAAGATGGCGTCCAAGATGGCTGCCGCCATTTTAAAAGATTAGAAAATTACTGTTTTTTCAATGCTTAATGCTTTCAGCAATAAATCAATGAGATTATGGTCAAGACTTATGTTTTTAGTCCCAAAAATTTAAATGCAATGTGTTAGCAAAGTATTTGATATATCGGTAATATGGTAACTACCAATATGGTTATAATTAAGACGAAAAAAGACACTAGTATATATAGGAAATTTGCCTTCAATTTAATATAAAAATAAGATTCTATATATATATATTCCTAGTCAAAAGGTAATTGGTAAATGGTCAAAAAAAGGTATATGAATGCAAACAAAAGAATGAGAACAAAATTACAAAATTATTATTTGACACAATATAACATTAAGATGGATGCATATGTGAATATATCGACATGTTCAGTGGATTAACATCAATTCAAGTTCGGCATCGTCTGCTTGTAGAGCCTGCATTGTTCTTTCATTGAAACTGACCCCCCTGACATGCACAGAACACTGAGCAGACAAGGTTTACACCTCCACAACCACATCGCTGTGATTTGCAATGGATCTCACTGCTTCAAGAACATCTGATGAGTTTCAGTAAATTATCGGGGCAAGAGGTGTATCACTAGGAAGGGTTGTTGGGAGGAGAGTCTCCTTGAACCATCTTCCTGTGACCATCTAAATGATGTTGGATCCATATTTGGTGGATCTGGTTGCAGTGCATTCCTCCAGACTGCCACCTGAAAGTGTGGGCCGGCCACATTTTCCTTGAATGCCTCATCCGTTGGGGGTAAGGATGCCAGCTTTGGTGCAGCAGCCACACATCGGCCCACTTTACTTGCCCATATTTTGCCTTGCCTCTGTCATTGATGTACATTTAGTTTGAATGAATGAATGGTGTTCCTTAAGAGGTAACATCTGATATATAATAACATTGTGTCACCTACGTTACGGTAGCTTAGGTCATGAACGCCAGATCTCAAAGTTTTGAGTGCAGCTGCCATTCCGATTCCAAAGTATGTTGCTAATGTATCACAGCTAGTTAGTCCGTGTGCTGCTAGCAGATCTGCCTTTCCGATTCCAAAGTATGTTGCTACTGTATCACAGCTAGTTAGTCCGTGTGCTGCTAGCAGATCTGGAATGATGTCACAATACTTGATATCAATAGCTGCGCGACTATGATTGGAGAAGCATCAAAACGGAGGTCCACCTTTCAGGAATTTGTATGTCCAGAAGTTGTTGTTCAACTATGATACCGAAGTGGGGTCCGCGCTCCATCCTGTCTGAACCATAATCTTCTTTGCCTACGTATACTGGGACTAAATTGTGGATATATTGGGCATCAAAATGTTTCAAGCATATATATTATAATTCAAGTAGCTTTCTCCAATGAAGTTACCTTCAAAAAAGAACGTACACATTATGGTCGTGTCGATGAGACCTAACCAGACAATAACATTCTAACTTGCGTGACATTCAATACCGTCAGGATTGTCTTTCGTCCAATAACTATACAGTTATGACTATATTCATTTCACCATCCATTTTGAATAAATTGCCTCGTCGCTAAAACCTTGGAAATTCTGGATTAATAAGTTTCTTTTCCATTAGTAAGAACCACTCGAAAGAATTGTGAGTTTATATATGGATGGATTCATGAACCAATGAATTCGTAATTGGCTATCAATGGCGCCGAGATAGCATAGACAGTTTATAATATTATAAATATAAAAAGTGGGGCGTGATTCAACACCAATTTGATAAGAATTTTGGGTGTATATAGACGAATTTAATTTTATGAATATTTACGAGCACTAGTCGAAATATATTTGTTATAATGCTAAAAATAAATGTTCTACATATCCGCAAATGGTTATAAATGTTTATTATTAAGGGAGGCGATATAGTGGCTAGGGTATGGGATTTCGTTTTACGTAAAGCTGAGGGTTGTTTTACGGTAGAAAAATATTTTTTTTTTCAATTAATTCAATACTAAACATTCTACTGCATTATTTGAGTATATAATTAGGGCTTCTTGTTTTCGAAGAATTCATCTAGAAAACGTGACCTAGACTTTACAATTCAATGTTTTTACGGCGAATTTTTAACTTTAGAATCAATCTGCAGGAGAATAAACTGCAGAATTTCTACGTTTTTTGATTCAATAAATTGGGTCGTGGCACTTAGCATTATAATGCATTTTCAAATTTTCTGCATTTGAATCGAAGATTTTGATACACTCAATGCAGTAATATTTATTTGTATACTGCTTGATTTTTTTAATAAAATTTAACAATTTTATCAACAAAAGTTTTTCGATGATCAACCTAAACTTCCGAAGTTTTTATGACAGTTGGGAGTCTTTTTAAAGTTTTAGTCAGAAAGATAAAACAATTATTATTAAGTTGTTTGATTTTTTGTCTAGAATATTTTCTAGAAAAGAAATAAACTTTTTTATTTAACTAAAAAAGTTTCTCGTTAAATAAAACAGCATTAAGTACTAAAAGGACTGAAACTACTTGCGCAATCACCCATGAGCTGTAACGGCTGAAGATACTATGTAATGCTGTAATTGACACTGTCGAATTAATTTTTTAATAAAATATTAAAATTTGTATCAAAAACGCCGTTTAGTTATATTTAGTAAATTTTCAATATTGAATTCATCAGAAATGATCACTCCTTTTCGAATTTTTATCAGCTGGTTCGACAGTTAAAATGATATATATACGAACCATGACCCGACCAAAATAATAAATTCCGTCAATTATGATAAGAACCCATATATGTGTATATTCATCAAATAAATAGGACCACAGAGCACGTTGGTATGTCAAAAAGGAAGAAATTCAAACTCATTCAATGAATTACATATACATTCAATTTACTAAATATCAATTTTCTTTAATTGCGTATACAAAACAGTAATATTATTATTAGAATCAAAAGATGTGCATTGTTGTTTTAATAATTCTTTATACATAATGTGATATAAGTACGTGTGTACAAGTGATTAAACAATATAATATTATCACAATACGAGATATTTACCGAATTATAAGGGATAATATCTATTAGTAAAGTAAATAATAGTGTTAAATAAACAGTAGGGCTCCCATGTAAGAATGGATGCAAAGTATCTTACATGCATAGAGGTATATTCTTCTAGATATGCATTAAATTAAAATTATAAATACGGGGATATTTGATCCGAAAATACATTTCCATCAAGATTTTGCCTTTTGCTCGATTAATTATATCATCAACAAATTAAGTAAAATAATTGCATTATTATAACTATTAATTATTATCACAATCTGAATGTACAGTGTATTTCAGTGTTAACTATATATATGTATATATTGAGAAATGGAGGGAGAGAATTATTTGATACATGTAAAGAAAATCGATTTGCACTAAGGACTACCCAGAAAAAAGTGTTTAAAAATGCAGCTCTGAATATGACAAGCTAAAATACAAAACACTTTAGTGCAATCGTAACACAAAAATGACTAAGATAAAATAGCTTCAACTAATAATATTCACTGAAATATATAGTAACAATCGGCGGTGAAGCCAAGCACTAAGAAATATACAATAGTTGTCCAGTCTGTTATGTACACAGTAATAGTTTAGACTTATGCAATCCAAGAGTGTCAGATTATATAAAAGATTATTCACGTTTAGGGCCAGGGCATCAAATGGAGATAACAAGCTGACTGGAAGGGAGCGTGTAAGGAATGCAAACCAATTGAAATATTCACTATATGGAAACCATACAACTAATTAAATTCACACAATCAAACAGGATTAGTAGTTTTATATCATGCGTTGAGCGAAATTGGCATTGATCAATTATTTCCGAGGAATTATTTGAAACTGATTGGGATGGCGAAAGCTGCACACAACAATAACACAGGACAGTGAATTCTCTAACAGTTGCTGTAATTGAATACATTTAATTGTGTTTGAAAGAGTTAGAGGAACCGATAAATACAATTAATGAAGATTTTAAATATGTCTAGTTAGAAATTTAATGTTATAATGTTATAATTGAAAATTAATATTTTCAATCAAGATATTTGTCAGTATCTTCAAATAAAGTATTTTATATTCATGAATACACAGATACACAAGTTTATAGTTGCAATATAACAATAGAAACAATAAAATAGAGCATATAAACATCAAAGTATCACGACAACATAATTGGATTTGTAGTGCCTGGCATAGAATAATAATTAGTATACTAATAGTCAGTTATAAATCTTGTGAGACAGTTGGGTGTGAAAAAGATGGCTGGTATTTCGGAGGGTGTCAACCTTTGACAGAAAGCTCGTACGCGGGATTGGTGAAGGAGAACCCTTTGAAGAGGTCCTGGTTCATCGTGCTGAGAAGTGTTTCATCCCCGGGGGTTAAGTGAGGACGCTCTGCCGTGAACTCGGAGTCAAAGTTGGAAGTATCGCAGTTGGATTTCTAGAAAAAAGGGGAATACACATTTGTTTGTCAATTAGTAATAATTAAATATGCAATTGTGTGTGGTTCACGGAATCTATACCATATAAGAAATATATTTATTTATTTTTTAAAAAAGAAGAAACATTTCATCTTTGTAGGTAGAAAAAATTCTTAAAAATTGAGTAACTTGTACATAAAAGTTTGTATATAATATGGTTTTATAAAATAGCGATTTTTATATGTTTTTGAGGAAGAAAAAAATTGAAAAATAAAATTTTAAAGTGCGCAATTTTGGTGTATACGTAAAAAATATCATCTCCAAAGTTAAAAGCAAAATGAAGCATATCAGAAACTCACCACTTTTGGCTTGAAGGGTGGCGGGACTTGTCTTCGCTCGAGTTTCTCCCAGTCAAGGTCGAGGAAGAAGACGTGGTCCCTGATCTGACCGTGGGGACACGTTGGCATGCCCAACCGGTCCTCGGGGATGCGAACAAAGAGCTGTGGGGAGGGAATGAATGGATTAGATGTCTGCGTGTGCCTTCTATACATTCAAAACTAGGAAACTAATGAATTTTTTAATAGAAAATGAATTATTTTAAAAAGATGAAATAAATCTGAAGTTTTAAGAAATTAATTATCTTTCATGTTCATACAAAGAAAATCTTTATGACAAGTAAATTTAAATGCCAAGAGTCATTGAATATTTTAAAGAATTAAAAAAGCATAATTATTTGAAGAATGTATAAATTAATGCATTATGAGAAACATATTTGTAGCTGCCGCACTTATTTTAATATTGAATATAATTCATCCTACCATTTACAATACCCGAGTCATGCGACATCTAACTATGATTTCAATTAATAAATAATATTAATTTGCCCCCAACGGTTTATTTATATTTAGCCTTGGATTTAAAAAAACACAAATTAGAATTTTTAGAAGGAACTATTATTACCAAAGATCCAACATTAACAATATAGCCGAATTAAGTTTTGACACAGAATTAATTAGAGCAAAGCTGAAAATTAGCATATAGTAAGTAGCATTAAAAATATATAAGTAACATATACAAAATCCGCAAAATTCCACTTTAAGGAAGAAAAAGTTATACAGTGCGGCTCAAAATGTTCAAAATGCTCAAAAGCGGCTCAACATATTTTTTAAATATAAGCTTCTATTTATGATGAAAACTTTAAATCACAATAACTGCTTTATGATGCTTTTTGGACACAGAAAATATTATCAATAGATAGTATCTAAATAAATCATTATTTTTTTAATGTCCATGTATGTAGACTTAAAATTATTGTTTAAAATTAAAATTAACTTCAAAAATTAATGTTTTTAGTGAATATCTCAAAACGGAAGCATCTGAGACACGATAAATGTATTACCAACAGATATAAAGGGACAATTATCTATCAGATAGTGTAATTTAAAAGAATCACTGGAATCAATGTCCAGGAATCACTCAACGTAAAGGTCAAAAAGTGATATATAAGAAAAGAAATATCTTAAAAAGAAATTTAGAAATACTTGATTTTTAACTACTATAACAAAAAATATTTGTCGGATTTCAAAGCGGAATAAAATAAAACTTTAGAACAATAATTGTCTCTCTCTCTCTGTACTAACCATATGTAGGCAGTTTTGAGCCTCTTTGCACATGGAGCGCGGGTAGTGGGGTGTGTCCTTGCAGATTGATCGGAACATGTCCTCTTCATCTTCCCCTCGGAATGGTGACTGTCCCACCATCATTTCATAAAGAAGAACTCCGAAGGACCACCAATCCACCGACTCGTTATAATTGAGGCATTTGATGATCTGTCAGAGATGAAGAGAGAGAAAAATAAATATAAGGCGAATATTTCAAAAATATTTAATAGTAAACATGAATATAAAAGTAAATAGAAACTTGATAAAAGGAACAGGAAAAGGAAAAATAAAATAAATAAAATGAGAGGAGAGAAAATAAACATGAAAGGAAAATGATTGAAGAGAAATGAAAAAAGGAGAGAAATAGAACATGAAAGGAATAGAGGAGAGAAAAAGAACATGAAAGGAAAATGATTGAAGAGAAATGAAAAAAGGAGAGAAAAAGAACATGAAAGGAATAGAGGAGAGAAAAAGAACATGAAAGGAATAGAGGAGAAAATAGAACATGAACAGAATAGAAGAGAAAAAAGAACATGAAAAGAATAGATGATAAAATAGAACATGAAAAGAATAGATGAGAAAATGGAACTTGAAAAGAATAAAGGAGAAAATAGAACATGAAAAGAATAGAGGAGAGAAATAGAACATGAAAAGAATAGAGGAGAAAATAGAACATGAAAAGAATAGAGGAAAAAATAGAACATGAAAAGAATAGAGGAGAGAAATAGAACATGAAAAGAATAGAGGAGAGAAATAGAACATGAAAATAATAGTGGAGAGAAATAGAACATGAAAAGAATAGAGGAGAGAAATAGAACATGAAAAGAATAGAGGAGAAAATAGAACATGAAAAGAATAGAGGAAAAAATAGAACATGAAAAGAATAGAGGAGAGAAATAGAACATGAAAAGAATAGAGGAGAGAAATAGAACATGAAAAGAATAGTGGAGAGAAATAGAACATGAAAAGAATAGAGGAGAGAAATAGAACATGAAAAGAATAGAGGAGAGAAATATAACATGAAAGGAAGATGACAGGAGAGAAAAAGAAGGATAGTTGAAAGAAAAAGTTATAGATGAGAGGTAAGAAGAAAGTCTGAAGAATTTGTATAGGAAAGAATACCTCAGGTGCAATGTAATCAGGTGTTCCACAGAAGGTTGAGGCCTTATTTTCCCCAAATACAGTTTCTTTGCACATACCGAAGTCAGCAATCTTTACATGACCTTCACGATCCAGCAGTACATTGTCCAACTTAAGATCTCTACAATAAAAACATATTTAATGAAATAATGTCATAATAATAATAATAACTGCAATCATTAAAATTCAAGAAAACAAGAATAAAAATAATTCAAAATAAAAGATTTGAAATATAATAAAAATTTCCGTTAATGAATATTGATGTGAAAGTTCACCTGTAAATGATATGCTGTTTGTGCAAATACTGCAGACCACAGATGATTTCCGCCGAGTAGAACCGTGCTCTCTCCACAGGGAAGCGACCACATTGCTGAATGTGGAACATGAGGTCACCCCCATTAAGATACTCCATCACAAAGAACAAGTGCGTGGACGATTGAAATGTACTGTGCAGTTTGGTCAGGTAAGCGTGCCTGCAACCTAGCGCCAGAACACGTCTTTCCACCATGGTACACTCGACATCGTCATCTTCCAAAACAACGTCCTTCTTCAGCGCCTTAATGGCGAAGAAATTACCCGACGAAGCCTTTAGCTCACCCAAAAGCACCTACCAGAAAAAAATAATAGCATAACATTTTTTTCAAAATACTTAATATACTTATAAAACAGTTACACTACTAATTTAAATTAAAGTATATATTATCAAAAATACTCCAAACTTGATTAAAACAAATAGTTTACCTTTCCAAAACTTCCTTTGCCCAGCATTTTAAGAAAAACAAAATCGTCCACCCGATAATGCTGCATATCCAATCCTTTAGCATCAGAACCAGCTGGCGCTAACTTGTCCCAAAGTTTCTCATATGTAGCAGTTGTTGGTTCTTCATCGGACTCATCGTCTTTCTGTAAAAATAAAAGCATTTGTGCGAAAATAAAACTAATAATAGTAACTAATAAGAGAACAGTTCTATAAAAATAGAAATATTAATACAATAATAAACACAATGCAAATGGACACTACCATAATAAATCAATTTAAAAAAATAATATTCTGCGTTTTCTCAAAACGCTTTTAAAAAAAGTTTTTCAAGCTACTAAATAAAACTACTCATAGTTAAGAAGTAGTAGGGTTGGGAGAGTCGCATAATTATCCCATTATTGTCTGATGATCCTCAGGGATTCCATTACACCTCCATCCTCTCAGTTAGTTATGAAGGATCACATTATTCCAAGATAGAATTATTTTCCCAGTTTTCCGGTCTAACATAAATCATTGCCTAAGTCATGAAGGACAAAGATCAGAGTTTTAGAACCGACAATATAGCGTCGCGAATTGGAGACGAAATGGAAAGAATATGAGCAAGCAAGATATCCACGCATATGGAGGATAATTACGTGCAGTTGATAAAGAATCATCCCGACTATTCACAATTAAAACAGTTCACTATCGAAGACTTGAATATTGTATCCTATATATTAATCTCAATAATAAAAGATCAGTTTAAATATTTAATAAATATACTATATATTCATTCTCTGGACATTATATGAATGTTTGACGACTAGATTATATTATAATAAGCTTTGGCTAAACTATTGGCTAAACTACAGGGTGGTTCAAAAAGACATATACACTTTCCTATTTAATTTTATTTAACACTTATATGTACATAAGATTTTATTTAGCTTTTGGAAATGTACATTTCCAGGTCAACTGTAAACAGGACACTGAAAGATAGTGGAATGAAGCGATATCGTCCTATACTGCTTCATCAGCTTAATGGCGATAATCCCCACAGACGGGTTGAATTCGCAGAATGGTTTATTAATTCTAAAGCAAAGGATTAAACATATCCTGATATGAATTTATGGTAAGACGAGGCCACATATCTCATCACGGGGTTTGATAGGACCCCTGTTCTTCAATGGTAACGTCTATGCAGAAAAATATCTTTAGATCCTCCAAACTGAAATGGAACTTGTCATCAAAAGACTTTTTCTAAGGGAACCAGTCCATTTTCAGCGGAATGGTGGCCCTCCTCACGTTGTCCTTACTTACAGTCAGACAATATCTTGATGCCACGTTTACATGTTTAAATATTTAAAATGTTGTATAAATAAATGTTGTATAAGTGTTTAATAAAAATAGATTAAAAAGTGTATACATCTTTTTAACCACCCTGTATTCCTCAGGTCTTCTCCTACCTTTAAGTCTTTTCCGGCGATGCTCCCCTGTCCAGAGTTCTGGCTGGGCGACCCCCCTCCTGGTGTGTCCATTCGGGCCTTCACCTGCCCCTTGCGAACCTGAGCCAGCGCCTCGGCCAGGAGTTTCTGGTTGACCCCGCACAGAGGTGGGATCTTCTTCTCGCACTTCTTGTGAGAGTTGGTCCCGCATTCTGATTGGACGAGAAGATTATCCAGTATAATTAGAAAAAATCAATAACATCCGGTAACGATCGATAATATACACAAAATGGATTTTTTAACTAAAACTTTAATAATATTCGATAATTTTAAAAACATTTTTGAAAATATTTGATATGAATTTCAGGCATGACCATTCTATGACCTACACAAACGAATGAACAAAGTTGTACTAAGGATATTGATCGAAAACAGATGACGATTTCACTGCATACATTTTTCTGCTTTAATTATGGGAAGAATAAAGCAAGATAAAATAAAATTAGTATTTTCACACGATCTTTTTTCTCCACGTTTAGACGTGATACCATTTGGGTAGATATTAAAATTTAGTTTTTGTATTTAAAGTCTTTTTAGATCAAGGTTTTTAATGTAAAAAATTATGTTCTGAAGTTTACGTCTAAAGGGAAAAGTTAATTCACAGAAAGGAAAACAGGTTGACTCAGTTTTTTTTTTATATAAAAAATGTCAAAACAGTCGAAATAGATTTTAAAGTACAACATATAATTATTAACATTTAATTCAATTTACTTATAAAATAGTATAGCACGCGAAAGTTGGACATTAGACAAGAATATATGGCATGACTAGCTGTTTGTAAATCTGTCTTATGGTTTAACTATGGCCAATAGTAAACTATAAATAACTTTGAAATATAAGAAGAAAAACGTATCAAAATATTCGTTCAATATATTAATAGTTTTTATAAAATAAAATAATATAATAAAATTGAAGGGGACTTAGCAAAATAAAATCAATATTTAAATAATCTAGGGAAAATCTGATAAATTCTTTTAATAATCAAATAATAATCATATTTTATTAATAATCTAATATAAATAAAGGTTGAGATATAGTTGTGGGTAAATTAAAGTTTGTTATCCATATTTAAAAAAAATAATAAGAAAAACGATTTTTAAACTTCAAACAAATTTATATAAAATTTCGGAATACTCCATAATCATTTTATATTAATACACAAATGTAAAAGATTGTTATTATTCAAACAAAATTTAGAAATTTCTTCGAATTCAAATATTTAAATGGTAAAAATAATTCAAAATAATTAAGTTAGTTAATATAAATATTATAATATAATGTCTATACTAATATAAATTACATAATATTTAAATTTACGATCACTTATTTAATACGCACGTCGAATGATTATAAAATGATCGGGAAATGTCACCATAACATCCCCATGTTTGCAATATGAAAATGTCCTCAACATGGACAAGTGTACACAATGCGTTGCTTAGGTAGGAACCTTATGTGTACGTTATACGACTGAAATAGGAATTCGGTGTCTTGGGATTTACTTGAATCGAAATTTGTGGGCATTGAGTAATAACAAAACAATCTATAATTAAATAAAGTGAGCATATTCTTTTCTATTTAGTCTGAGAAAAAAAGACGAACAAGGATCAGGAGAATTCTGGAGTATTTCTGAGAAGACATAACAATTTGTTAAAAAATTCTTTCGAATTACGAATTTCATAAAGATCTGTATTTTTCGTTGTATGCGTTTACATAAAAAATAATTAGTTTATTAAGAAAACCAGGGCATCAATAATCGCCAAATTGCAGACCGTTTTGTAAATCCAGTACCCAAAAAAAGTTATAATCTTGACTGCGTAACTACAGCTTACAAAAACAGATATAACAACTTCAAAACAAGACAATCGTAAAAATTCCGGATATACAGTTAATAAGACAACAAAGTCATTACCTTATGCACTAGTCTTCTATCCATTCCATGTTTTATTCTATTAGAAGTTATACTTATTTCATCATCACATTATCACTAGGTTCCTACATACAGTATATGATATACCTTGAGAGAATGTACAATGTACAAAGTTTGCTTGTGCAGAAATAATTTTCGCCAACCCTCTTGCTATTTTTCTCTATCTCTCTCTAGATATCTATCTTTCCCTGTATTCTTTATTCGTCTTGTTTTCCACATAATATCTCGACGATATTATAACAACAATCCATTCCACAGTCATCATCATCGTATTGCGTCTTAATTTCAAGATAGCTTAGCTAGAACTAGCGGTCGGGAATTGCGTGTAGCAGATAACAGGAAAAAAAGTGAATAAGTTAAATTATATTATCATTATCACTATTCCCTGGGGTAGCTCTGGCTAAATACAAGCACAAAGCAACAGAACTAATATAATGCATCTTTCGGATAAGGGGAAAATATATGAAGCTCGGAACATGCAATATAATTGTGATCAATAAACATCGGCAAGGACTGTAAGGTGATGTAGGTAATGCAATGCTTGTCGACTATATAATAACATGTCTCTTGTAGTCAATGTATCGGTAGTCAACAACTGTCGTTCTCTTATGGAAATTATTTTTGAGCAGGCAGAGAGAGAGAGAGCAAGAGAAATAATTTTGAAGGGACAACAATTATAACATTTACTTATAAAAGATAAAGCTAGATGGTAGTGTACTGCGAATAATATTTGCAGGTCCTGCTTCAAGAAGAAGAAAAATATTTATATCTTAACAGATCAGGGATGTTGGAACATCGTTCTTAAATGTTGAGCCATTTAAAATATTCATTATAGAAAAATTTAACATTTGTTTTTTTTTAACATTTATAGACGGTATTGATAAGGTTTATGAATAAAATTTGAAGAAGGGATATTATAAGAAGACAACCTATAAAATATGCTATAGGAAACTTTAATATCCGGTAAAAAGTCGCTAAACTTTGCATTATCACATCATGATCTTGTTTTATGCAAACCTTGTAGAGAACAACATGTCCAGATGTGTTCCTGTTATAAGATATGTCTATAATTTAAAAGGTTGTTTTTCCCATAACTATTGTTTTATATTGTTGTAACACAGAGGCTTGAGGTTCTCAAACTATTCAATGCTTGATACATTTTAATTCATAAAATTGTATTATTTCCCATTGAGTATTATAGTTGAATACATAATATACTCTTCAAACAAATTCAATGCAATGGGAATATTTTAATTGGGATTTAATAATTCCACTATAATTCAATAGAAAATATTCCTGTGGGGTGCGTATACATTCCGGAAGGCAACATTTTTATCGAATTTTGGGATCATAAAATCAGAGAAACCATTTGTTTGTAATTGGTGACCGAACAGTTAGGTGAAAAGCTATAAATGGTGAATCGTATAACAGAAACAAAATTTGATAAAATTGTAACAAAAAATCTATATTATAGTCAATTACAGATAATTAAATTGCATTTATAATTTAATTTTTTCCTACCTTGACACTTAAGACCTTGGCGTATGAGCCCGTACAACATGCAGCCGCAATGATCACAAAATGTAGGGGACATGTAATTGTGGATCTTGAATTTGTGGGGAACATTGATGTTGAAGCGCTCCTGCAAAAGCTGTAGGCAATGAAAACAAACAGACCTTCAATTAGAATCTGTAGCATAGCGGAATTATAGTATATACATGAATAAAAGAATATTTAGTTGTTATATCATTAAACTTTGTCATGACAAAAAGTTACCGACTTTTTATCAAGAGAGAAAGTTATAATCTTGCATATTCGATTATAATTAAATATATCTCGCTTTATATCGATAAATTTGATGAGATTTTGAATCATATATACATTCCTAAGGAGATATAGTTATGAATATATTCCAAATGACAAGCGATCATTTGTCAGATTGTCAATTCTTCAAATAGTTACTCCTAGTTATATATATATATAGAAATCAGCCGCAGTGTATATAATAAGCGATAAATCCATTGATATGAGATTATACCATCTGGTTTTTAGGAATAATATATTAAATATAGCATAACGAGGAATATAAAATGAGAAGGGTGAATTTTAACTTATTCAACTTTCCAGACTGCGGTGGCATTCTCGGTATGAATACTAAGACAACGACAAAGCGCTAAAGGCAGTGGGAAAAATCGATTTCTATCAGTGTTATAATATGGATGATGCACATTCTATGAAGGTAGATCTTTACATGTCAAATTAAAATATATAGAATTCCAATCCACAAAATAAAAATTAACGAGCGAGATTTTTTTTCATTGTCTGGCTATATATTATATAAATTAAAGTAATATACGCTATCTATATATCTCAAAATATAACCCTGAACTTTTATGACTGTTAAAGTTTCCCGCAAGTAATATATTTAAAGGTTACAGTCTGTTTTAAAATGTTAGTGGAGGTTCAACTTCCGTTGTAAAAAAATAATTGTGTATACATAAATATTCAGTAAAGATTTCGTTCATTTATAGAAAAACTATGTCTGTAAGACAAATTTCAAATGTGGGAACTAATCAATATTAAAATACTGCGGACGAATAATAGAATGTAGGTAATTCCAAAACATGGATATACTTGAGTACCGCAAAAGTTAAAATGAACCTCAACGAACAATAAATCATTCATTTATTCATAAGTATTTTGCATCTTCCTCTGAAATATTAAAAAGAATTTTTAAAATCAGAATTTCCAAAAGAAAACTAATTAAAATGCTTTCCAATAAAATATAGTCGACACATTTGTAAAATACAAAATGTAGGTATACGATAACTAGAACATTCTATATAATATAATAATAATTTAAATAAACGGTTGGAAAGTATAGTAAAATATTGTGCTGACACAATATGATATATATATTTCTATTATACATAGGGTTCAATTAATATATTATTAAATTGAGATATCAATGTGAGCATATTATAATATGTAATATCTAAGTTGTGTCTAATTTCAATAAATTTATAGTCTACTAAAACAATATGAAATGCCTCAAATAAAATACTACTCACTATAATATTAATAATTAGTATAATACATCCTTTTTTCAATTTGTTGTATTAATTTTTAAGTCAATTTTAAGATCATTTATAATTTTATGAATACAGAAACAATTTTAATTTTTATCCCATTTATCAAATTGAATTCTATTAAATTAGTATTAATGCTAGTGAAACCATTCTGCTATATTTATTATGCCATAAATGGTTAACTTACGTTTGACGGACCATTGATGCAAGATTTATGCTAAAATTAAGAGTTGAAGACACAATTTCAAAGATATTTTAACCAATAAAAGTTAGTCCAATATATTATTATCCGCTATTAAAATTGTGAATAAAGTAGGACAACTTTTTCAGGAGCATATTGATTAATAAAAATTGCCAAGCAATAACATTGGTTAGCTTATATATTTGAATTCAGGATTCATATATAATTCGGGATAAATATTAATATATTTATTGAGATATAGCGGAAACATCTGCAGATATTTAATCCACAGAACTATTTCATTTAAAATCTGCAGAATATTTCCATTTGTGAATAAAACTGAAATAAAAGTTAAGGCTAGCGTATGAGTAAACTTGTCTACGAAAATATTTTGTAGGTTTTTAAAATACGGACGATTTATTATAATCATATGAAATTCTTCGGTATAACTTGATGACATTAATTCTTTCCTTATCAATAATTCATGACTTCAATCTCAACAAAATGCAAAGAAAAGACACTGACAAGAGCAACAATAGCTCAACATAATTAAAAGCATGTAATCAGTCCCTGTAGTAGAATATAATCACGGAGCTGGGTATTATACTGCCGATGATTCAAAAGTAGAAACATAGTTAATAAAAGAAGTAAAATAAACACAAATCAATAGAAGAATAAAAGTAGTCCTCGAGGTAACATGGCTCATGAAAAAAATATTCAGAGGTACAATAGAGACACAATAGAGATTACCTCAAGAGTGCCAAATTTCGGTCCGAAGCGTCAAAGCTATAATTTACAGTCAACAATATTGAAGGGGTATTTACCGTGTATGTTTATTTAAATGATTTCATTTAGGGGAAGTTATAGTTTGCCATTTATTTGACGATACAACTTCTTTTTTTCTTCTTCTCGTCTAACTCTGTCCCATAACGACGTGCCTTTACATCAGTCAACCGCAGAACAGACGGCCTATAAAGCCACCTTAATTAATATGAAAACTGAGATTAATAAGCTCGTGCTAAACTGATGCGATTTTAGGCTTGAGTGTATTAGAGGGAGAATGAGACGAATTACACCCACAGCCACAAACAATGTGTGTACTCTTTCTCTCGGCACTAGAGGTAATCATCTCCTGCCATCACTGCCTCGCCCTAGTTCCATCGCCTTAGCTGAGGTTAATTAAATTAAAAAATCTCTGATAGTTGTCGCTTCTAGTTGGAGCGTGCTCGCCTCCTGGATGGACGTTTGGCCAAACACCGGGGACACACAGAGAAGATGATAGGACAGACACCTTTAACTCTTTAACGGGAGGCTGCAGTGGAATTCGATGCCTGACAAAAAGACAAAAGTGAGGCAGGAAACTTAGCCAGCTATCTGGCAGATATATAGTTTTAAGCGTGTTCGATCTTCAAACAGTTCACGTGATCTACGACAAAATAACACAGGATGTCCCTTCTCTATTGGGGACAGTTAACTATCCTTTCTAGAATTTCCTTCTTCTTCTTCTTCTCGTTGTAGTTTGCTCTTACCTTGGTTTCTCGGCTCTCTCGGGCACTTCCAGGACATCGGGAGAGGATCATGTTGTGGCATTTCTTGTGGACGGCACAGTGGCACACTGCAGAATAACAATATATTATAGAAATGAATCCTGGACAATATATATTACAATGGTAAACGGATAATTTGGAACATTTGGTTTTAAAAAAAGTTTAAGATTATACTTAAAATACTTATTCTGCATGCTAATGAGTTGCCAAATTTAAAGCTATTAATAATAATTAATATGATTATGCAAATGAATTTATGCGGTTAAAATTAGAATATTAGAGAACTTAGTGTCTGAATTGGCGGAAGCCTATAACACTATATAGTGTATAATTCTATATAAAGAAATGAATATAAGCCCTGGTGTCTAAAATTAAAAGTCAATGTAAGGCTATAAGTAAGTAAAAAATTTTACTTTCAAATCATTTTAAAAAAACTTTTGGATAATTGATTAAATATTTTATTGTATTAAAATAGATCACACGCTGATTAAAGAGAGAAGAAAGATTGGAATATTACATTTAAAATCTTGCATTGAAAAATATATAAACCAATGTGAAATTCTCATAACAGATTTTTCCTCCTTATATATTGATAAATAAATTATAAACAGGTTTTTCCTTCTTATATATTGATATATAAATTATATAGAATGGAAATCTAGAATAATTTACATTAAAAAGTGTAAAATAAAATGATTACCATTAAATTTAATATATATATTGAAATTCTCTAATGCATTGATTATTGCACGTTGATTGATTAGTAAATTAATGTATTTGAATTCAATTATAAATAAAACAAAAAATACCATATCAAATAATAATTAAAACAAATTTTAATGACAAAGTGAAAGAAAATCTAACTAACAAATATTTAAAATATGGATCAATAATTTTTAATTTTTCAAGAAATTAGATTTTTTTTACTTCGCTTAAATTACTTCACTTAAATTTTTTCAAGACTTAAAGAATATAGTGGTTGGTTCAATGACATCTTAAATGAAATTGTGTATAAATGTTATAATTTATAATTAAATGTTTCAATTAAAACCCCTCTTCTTGTCTTTCATTATTTAAACCGGCGAAAAATATGTCGATTTACAGTATGCTATAGTCAAAATTTTTGTCAAAATACAATTCAAGGCAGACAAGATATCGTATAGTAAATCAACCCTATAATGCCAATATAATTATATATTTAATAAATCCATATGCTGATTTAGACATTTTCAATCCAAATGTCATTATTTTCCAGAAATTAGAATAGACCAAATTGCGAATACATAAACTATTAAACCGTAGAAATCGATATAAAATAAAATCGTAGAAATGATATAATTTCGTTATAACTTTGTTTTGCTGCTGCGTCTGGACAGTGTACAATGGTTAATCGATTCAAAATTAACTAAAATTTCAAGTCGTAACGTGCGATATATATAGGTATTAAAAAAATTATAACAATGGATGGCTTCAGATAATTCTTTTCAAATAATTGACAAAATTATGAAAACTCAAAAGATACAAAGATAATTTTTCTTATTTTATAGAAAAGAGATATATAATTCCGGTGTCGTTTCTCATTATAAATAAAGCCTACTTTTAGAGACCAAAACTGAACATATTGTGTAACCATAGCATTGTATAGCCTTCAGAATATAATTAATTAGTTGGGGATTTAATCGTGCAAAAGTATCCAAATAATCTCTTATAGTTTATAGAAAATAAAATCGCACAGATTGTAAAAAAAGAATAACAAGTAATAAACAATACATTTATAAATAGAGTACAACTAATATATTATAAATGTCAAGGGTATAAAAAAGATTTAAAATAAAATTCCTTTACGAGAACATTCAAATAAGACTTTCAACAAGAACCACAGTTTTTGTTACACTGCTTACTAATTCAAATATCTAAGAAATGGTGTAATATTACCTCACTGCATCCCAATTCCCAAACTGCTGATGCATATTTGCAATTTCGTTTGAAATAATAATACTAACACATATAAGAATATTTAAATGATACATTTCTAAGAGTACTTTTTTGTTGGTTTACCTTTATATATATGATTTTCACAACTAACAATAACATTGTAGAAAGTAAATAATTAATTAAAGCTGTGGGTATACATAAATCTGTGGGTAATACACTAGATATAGTTAAAATTTAGGTCTAAGTAGAGTTCGAGTGAGAAAGATAGTAAAAAAAGAAAGCCTGAGAAGGTTCACTTATTTGTTTCAGACATCAGACGAGCCTGTTTAATGAATTCCAAATATCTAAGTAAAACGAGAGAATAGAACTCTTTTTTATGAATAAATCATCTTTGAATAAATTACAATGGCTTTTATTGAAATATAATAGTTAGTTGTTAGAAACTATAGAATTATTATTGAAATTAAAATCAAATTACAGCGATCGCAAAACTCTGGCTGACAACTGTAAAATATGTTCCGAGTATTTTTTTTATTTTTTATGACTGAATTATTTTTTTAAAGATGCATAGTGAAAACTTAAATTGCAGATTATTGTACTTTAAAAAAAATCTTAAGGATTTTAAAGTTAATTTAAAAAAAAATAATTGAGTGTGTAAATGTTTAAATGTGTAAACGAATAAATAAAAATTAATGTTTACACAAACAATTTTTCGTAATTTAACAATAATCCTTATATTAATAAATAAAAATTAATACACGTTTAAATTTTTAGTTCACATAGTTTTACCGTTAGATAAACTGACTGGAAAGAACGACTCAATTGGATGTTTGTTGAGACTTAGGAGGGGCCCTCTAAACACTCAAAAATAACAGGAAAAGAAATAAAAGCTATAAGTAATTTAACTCTTTGATAATGTGAATAAAACAACTCCGCCATAATCGATATTCTGAAAAATTGCACCTGATATTGCAGTCAATATAATTTTTTTACAGTTGCAATTTTTTTTATGTAAAGCAAACAGACAATTCATATTGTTTTTCACATGGTTATTTCATCAGTTTTTATAAATAATGTCTACCGTAAAACCTCTACATTTTGTAGGTGTATTAAAAGCGGCTTTTGTTCATACAAAAACCAAACATATTTTATTGGTAATTGAATATTAGGTTATCAGAAATTACTTTATTGTTAACAAAAATAAAGTTATGACATTATAACATTTTATTACGAAGTCTATGAAATAGCTAAATTAACTCATTGTATCAATTAGGGAAATAACACATTAAATTATTAACGAAAGTCATATTTTTTGTGATAGTTCATCGGTTTTTATGAGACACTGTCGCCTCAACGTTAGATATTGATAAACACAGGTTAATAAATACGATACATATAAACTAAATTTAAAAGTGAATCTATAAAACGTTCACAGAATTTATTACATATACGATACATTGATATTAATAAGAAGCTCTTTGCAGTTAATTAAAACGTTATCATATGAAAATTGATGCACATTTACAATTTAATGGAACAAACAGTATAATATAGAATTCTTCGTAAAATATTGATTGAAAAAGAAACGCCATTGAAAAGATCCCATTGATATGGACATATGGATCTATTGATTTAATATTTTTAATATTATATTGTTGCAACTTAAAACAAATTCTATAATTCTGGCCAATTATAATTCTAATATTAGCCGATTTAAAACTATATTCCTCTAACAAATAGTATTGATTTTCATTAAAATTATTTATTTTAAATCAATAAAATGAATTTGTGAACCGTGTTCATTGTTCACTATATAGACCCGCATGTTAATATGCGCTGTAAGAAGGATTTTAATTGAGTTTTCACTTTAATTATTTAATAAAAATATATTAAAAAAATAAAGTTTAATAAACTTACATTGACACTGATATCCTTGTTTATTGAAGCCCCTGAAAATGAACAGATTAGAAAAAGTATCAATAGTATAGCCGTAAAATAGTACATTTATGAGTCAATCCAGATGACTATAGGCAACTGTAAAACTTTAACTGATATTTAGTATTCTTCATTAATCTGAACAAATAATTTAAAACTTCTAAATGAAAATTGAACTTTAAGAATTCCGTTTACAAAAATGTTAAGTATACATACGAAGAAAGTAAAAATGTAATTGAGAGCTTTTCATAAGGCTTCAAAGCTAAACAAGAGACAAGCATGAGAAGAGAAAGATCGTATTACCAATGTCGGGAATTCTAATGTTGTTGACCAGAGATTTGAAATAACAATGTTCAAGAATAAAAGTGATCAAGATATAAGTTGATTTTTTTGTGGATTCGATTTTTTATAAATTAATTATTCCAGTTAAAGTTACAGAGTCTAT